>VWZT01008694.1:99751-153910 GCA_013397055.1 Pachycephala philippinensis | reverse complement strand
TCCCGCCGCCATCCCGCCTCCCTCCCGCGGCCGGGCGGCTCCGGGGCCGAGCGCGGCCGGGCGGGACGTGTCCCGGTGTATCCTGATCGTGATTTTCAACCCGCAGTGACAGGCTGCAGCGTGAGGGTTGAGTTTCCCGGGGACCCCGTTGAATCACTCAGTTTGAAACTCACCTGCAAGCCTGCGATGATAGGAAAAAAAAAAAAATTAGTTACTTGAATGTATTTAGCACCTCATGCACTTTTAAGAGAAGCCTGTGTGGGAGTTAGAAAATAACTTGCTACTTCACGGCAGCGTATTTGGCAAATCATTCATGAATGATGCCCTCTGACGGCGGTTCTCCGCTGTCCTGGTGTATATGAAATATACTAGGTCCGGCCTGCGGACCTTTTAAAAGCATTACAGACTGTGGTATAACATGCCTCTCTTTTTGGCATGTAAAGTTGTTTTGTTGAAACGTCATCACAATCGTTTTCAGTCACCAGCTGAAAATTTATTCATTGTATATATATATAAAATAGGTACCGGTGCTAAAATAAACAACCCTTTAATTTTTTCTTTTGCCCTGTCCTTCGAGGTATTTCGGTGACCACAGCCTTGCAATTTTTAAAACAAAAACTGTATTCATCTTCCTGATGTTTTATCCAGAGTGTTGTTTAGAAGCTGCCTCAGCTGCATGAAAGCTGACTTAGAGACACTGAGAGTTCTCCCTCTCAGTGAATTTATAACTACTTCAAGCTTCTGTAATAATTGAAAGTAATATTTGGAAATTCAAGTGTAGAAGAAAAAGGATAGAGGACACCTGACATCATAAGCATGTATGACAGCTGCACATGAATCTGTGGAAACAAGTCTGAGACAGCTTTCACACCGTGTATTTGCAGCTGTCTTTCGACTGTGTGAAGAGGTGCATAAATTTAACCTTTGGGCTTTTAGAATTTCTATAATTCAAAAAGAAATAATGGAATTAAGCCTACTGTGGAATCCTCTGTGTTTTGAAGTTGTTTCACAGTTCTTAATTTGTAAGACCTGTTCGTGAACTACAAAAATAATCTGGGCAGCAATTATCTAAAATGTTACCAGCTGTGTAGGTTGTATGGCAGTTCAGGATATTTCAGCATTAAAGGTGAGGGATAATCACTATCATTAGGTGAAGTTTATGACTGGTATTCTTGTAGTTGTGTCAAATGTGTATATTTAAGACCAATAGGACCTGCCATTTCTGCTGTTACTCATGGGACTTCTGCCTGGGACCAAACTAGACAGTTCATGAATGGTGAACTGACCTTTTGGACAAGAGTGATAGGAGCTAAAGGCATGTGGCTACAGAATTTACCTTGACCCTAAATGACAAGTAGTGCTATGAATCGAAGGCTTTGGCAAACTGTTTCCAACAAACAGACAAATTTAGCCTCACTTTCCTGACTATTTTAAATAGAGGTATCTGATTGAAAGAAGGAATAAATATATAGTCTTTAGTAAAAAAGCCATTTAGGCTCTTAAGTTCAACTGGGACATCTTATGGCAGACATTTATTTAGGTGAGCTCATAATTGCTTGGCTCCCCAGATATGCCACATACTAAATTTCTGAAGAAAATTATGCTCAAAATGTATTGAAAAATAAGAACTTGATTTTTAATTAAGTGTGATAAGTGTTTGACTTGCATCTTCTGAGTTATTTAACAGTATTGGAATCTAGATTTGTTTACCTTGTTAAAAGAAAAATGTGTATTTTAATATCTGTGTATTGACTGTGTGCACATTTTTCTGAGAAATAAGATGTAATAACAGTAGTTAGTGTTTACTATGTATTGCTTTCTGAGTCAAATTAATTGTTTGGGCTTCTGGTAGCTATACAGTATTAATACTTAAAGATAGATGGGTTGTCTGTGTTTTTTTCTCTTCAGGAGGATAACAGTTAAATACTACTTCCTTGAAAGTAACTCAGCATACTTTTAATTTAAAAACAGAATGCCAGATTTGAAATACAATACTAATTTGTTTTGCATATATGTATTCTTCATGTTAATTCTCTTTTAAGAATGTTTCTCACAGTGTATCTATAGTCTTCTTGAAGTGCAGTTGTTTATGTTCTGTTCTATAGAACCAAAGTTTCAGTCTGACCTTGTCTCTAATGTTTTGCCAGTCTTAGTGTAATTTTTGACACCTGTTTCATTCAGTATCAGACATGGATTCTTACTCCTCTGATTTCAAAAAGCAGTGTATGTTTCCTCTACCTGTAGTGAACTTTTTGTTCTAATTTCTCATATAATCTTTTCCCCGCCTTGCCCTTAGAAATACTCAAGGGGTCATATCTCCTAGTAATTGTTACTATGTTAGAGTGCTTGTGCCATGATCTTACATGGATTTTATGGTCTCATTTATCTAGTATGCATTAGTTACTGTGGTTTTCATTATGTTGCTAGAAGCGTGGAAGGGAATGATAGCCTAACAGGCACTTGTACTATTGATACACCAGGATTTTAACTGAAGAAATGAATGTACAGTTCATCGTTGTGGTTTTGTTTTTTTAAATAGGGACCCTTCTCTCAAACTTGTGCATGTTGTATGTAGTAGATCCAGTTTTCTTATAACTTCCATATGCAACCAGGAAAAAAGCAATAGGTAGATGGGGATTTTTGCAGCAGAAACAAAAAAACAAACAAACAAAACCAAACCACAAAAACAAAAACAAAAACCCCAAACAAACAAAAAAACCCCCACAAAACAAAAACCCAAACCAGCAACATGAAACTTGTCTGGATAGTACTCTTCTTTGCACTTACCCTAATTGTGTACTCAACAGGAAGGGCAAGTGCAGCACAGGCAGCTTTTCTGTTCCTTTCCTCCTCTCGATTTTCACTGTGTCTGTGTGATTTAGGCACTTGGTTAGAGATACTAGTATAAATATCTACCTTTTTGGAAAACAAGTCCTGGGGCATTGATGTTTCTTCAGCATTTGGCACCCACCAATACCGAAGCTTCCCAGAAGTGAACACTAGGTGTCATGTTACCACAAACATCGGTGTCTTGTCTGCTCCCTATCTGTCTTTTCAGGGTCAGCATTTGAGCTTGACATTTTTGTAGAATAGTTGACCACCATTAATATTCCACACCGGTATTTTAGTAAGTTTGGAATCCATTCAGTCATACTTTATGTGACTGTCGGAAGCTTCAATTTTCCTGTGATTTTTATGAAAAGTTACCACTACTGAAGTGGCCTGGATTTCAAGATTATTTCCAAGATCTGTCTGTAACCCACATCTGTCTATGCCAGAATGTAAGTCAATAGGATATACTTACTAATTGCAGCTTTTTCTTCCAGATAATAATTTTTTATTAAAATTCCTTGCTGGTCAAAAGCTGATTTCAGAAACTTTTTCTGTGAAGTGAACAGAATTTGTCTTCTGATTTGGGGATGACCAACATGAGAAAACAGATGGTGGAGCTTCATGACAGGGAGAAGGTGTCTGTGTACTCTGTTGTGTGAAGCCTAATAATTACTTTCTAGTGTAAATTTTGTGGTCTTCCCACTTACGTGGAAAGATGGTTTTTTCCCCTAAAAATCTGTGAAATTAATAGTTTCAAGATCCTATTAAAGAACTTTCCCAAGCAGTTACTAAATATCAGAGTGATCAAATGTTACATTTTTCTTCACTTGGCTTCCTTGCTTTTACAAACCAAATCAGAATAGGCTTTTACCTGTACATATCTCCACAAAAACACTTATCAAAGTGATAAAAAACATATTGAAGCTTATAGCTTTATCATCTTAATGGAAGTAAGACTTGTGCCCACCTGCTGCTCAGAAAAAGAACAGCATTAGTATTCCTTTTACACCTCAGATCTGTGTTTCATATTGTAAGCAGTTTTTTCTGATCTTTTAAACATTTTATGAGATGAATATAAATAGAATCACTTTGACTTGTGAGTTCAGAGACTGCTTAGAATAGAAATAGTAGTAGAGCTCAGCAGAAAGGAACAGGGCATGACTATGTTCCTACAAAACTGACACCTAATAGTGCTTGTCAGTGGCATCACAATAATAGAGACAGCAAACACAAATCAGATGCATTCAGGTTGAAAGGGACCTTGGGAGGTCCATGAGCGTAACCTTCCCCTGAAAGCAGTGACCGTGTGGAATTCAGATTGAGTTGCTCAAGTCTTTTCCCAGTGCATCTTTAAAACCTCAGAGGATGGAGCCTGCTCAACTTCCCTGTGTGAGGTGCTCCCTGCTGGGTTGTTTTCGTGGAGAATTGGGGAGGGGGGTACTGTTAGCTCCTCCGTCAAAGCCACTTCTTCCTTAGGTTCAAGCAGGCCCAGCTTACTCAACTACTCCTCAGAGGGGAAGTGCTTCAGCCCCTGGCCCATTTCAGTGGGCTTTGGTGGGACTTGCTCTCGTTTGACAGAGTGTTTCTTGTGTTGCAGGGCCCAAAACCTGGGTGCAAGTGTAATGAGTGCCAAGAAAAGGGAAATGATTACATGGATTGCTCTCCGTTGTTGCTAATGCTGTCAGCCTTTGTGGCTGGCATTGTGCACCGGTGACTCCTGCCTATCAGGACAGAAGGACCCCTGGTTCTTTTCAGTATATACTCTTCCCCACACCTCACAAATACCACCCCACCTCCCCCCACCATGTCTCAGGGAGAAATCTGAAGTTCTTAAAAAGCAGATGGTTAGTATAAGTACCTCGTCTTGTCCTCCTTTAGTTGAGAGTGAATGCATAACTCCAGGGGAATTCAGCAGATTATTGCACTTGCTTTTTGTTGTGCTGCTTGACATCTTTTGGGTTTTTTTCCACCACCAAAAGCAAGAAAAGGCTCATTCTGACTTTCATCTGAAGTTAAGATTCATTTACTATAAAAACTGCATGTTAAAGTAGTTGGAACAATTTAGTGGACTTACTCATCCTTCATATTACAGATGAAGCTGACAGTTAAAGCCAACTGAGGCCCAAGATTTTGTTTCACTCCAGACGCTCTTTGTCAGTAATACTCTTACTGCAGATACGATCTAAATTTTATTGGTCTGTTTTGTTTGAAAAAGGGAAGCTGATTCTACTGTTTTGAGCTCTTCTGTACCTGCTTGTCAGAACTTTTTGTCTGAAGAACAGCATGACTCCAGTGAGACCTGTCATGCTGGAGCCCTTCTGCCACTCTTTATTTATGTATATCAACAGGCAGATTTCTGTAATGAGATTTACAAACTCTCTAAAGGATGTAACCTTGAAGAGCTGGAACCCTTTAGCACTATCTAATCAATATTATCTCATTTATCATCTCCTTGTGAAGTTCAGATTGTTATGGGGATAAAATGCATTTGTAGTATTTAGAAAAGTTCTGGGCAGGAAAATCAATGCAAAACATCAGGGTTTTTTGTCCTGTGTTTAAAGAGGCATTGTACATGCTCATGCTGTATAATACTCTAAAATCCTTAACCTTAAAATGCTTCCCTCCACCACGCCAAACTTGCATGACTGTTTCATGCCTGCTGTTTTGGGATTTTTACCTTTGCAGAGTTTATCTGAGAATTTTAAGTCACTGGGTGATTAAAAACTGAAGAGAAACCTTTTCCCTAAACAGGCAAGTTCTGTGTAATGCCATCAGCTGTGCAAAATGCATCTGGAGTAGTTTTTTTTCATGGGTGCTTAACATCCACACTGTAAACACACTTCCCAGAGTCTGAGTGACTGAATTCCATAGCACTTCCTTGACTGAAATCAGTACTTACAGCGAGGTGCAGCAGAGAGGCTTAATTGATTTGTTGAGGATCACAGAAGCAGTCTTACCCTGGGCTGGAATCAAAACCTTTTGGTGTCAAATCTGTATCATCAGCTCTTGATAATTTTTCCTTGCCACAAAACAACAGTTTGTTGGTTTTGCCTTTCGATGGGAATTCTTTTATGGTTTTGCAGGAGGCCTAACTACAGTGGAATGAGTTGAAATGGGGCTCAGAGTAGCTCAGCCTCTGTTTTGTGATGGTCTGTTCTCACACAGCCAGTGAAAAAACAGTGTGTTGGCTGCACTGTGCATGCTGGTGGACAGCTTTTACACAGCGATACAACACTGGTTCTTACTAACCGATGTTAAAATTTATTTGTACACTGGAGAAACTGTAAATAGTAACATGGTAGGTTTCAGAGTACACTGTGAAGTGGGTGAGCATTATTTTTCCTATTTTTACCAGTGGAAAAACTGAAGGAAGGCGATTTCAGTTAAGGTTTTGAGTTGATTTTGGGGTTTTCTTTGTAAATTTGGATTAATGAAATTGTCTTTCAGTACTTTACATTTTGTGAATATCTGAGAAAACTTCTCCATGTAGAGAATAATTTTCAAAGTTTTCTTTTGTATCTCAATTTTTTTTTTCCCCCTCACTATATCATGCACTATCCTGTCCCATCCAGTAATGGATGTAGACTTTGGAGAAATCTCATTCATTTAACTTACTTGCTGCTGCTACTTGTCTAACTAAGGACTGGTATGTTTAGGATTACCATGAACATGGATATATTATGTAGCTTATATAATGCTAATATGTAACATGAAAAATAGAGAAGAACAAAAACACACATTCAAAACAATGCTAAACGAAATGGGAGATAGTAAGGAATGTTATTTTGTTTCCTCTAGAAAAGCTGTGTTTTTCCTCTAGGTATATGTACAAATAGTAAGTTTATTGGAGGAAAGTGTCAGAAGAATTGATCTCATATATTCGATGGCACGAGGACACAGGCATATTTGAAAGCTGTTTGTCACAAGTGTGTTGCCATCTTCCTCTCCAGCAAACCTGTTAAATCAACAGGCAAAGAGACAGGTTTTTCATTTGTTTCACTGGCTGCAGCTAAGACACAGATACTGCAAGGAAATTCATGGGCACATCTTTCCATACAAATCCTATCTTAACAGTATTAAGTCACATTTTTAGAAAGGCTTTAGGAATTACTCATAGATATTGTTGTGTTAATAAAATGCTAGTGTCTTCTATACCAGTAAAGTACTCTCTTCAAGCAGGCATTACAATCTAATTTTATGTCATGTGTCTTTTCCTCTCTTTCTCAACCTATCCTGCTGTCTTAGGCATTGTAAATGCAACATTTAGACATTCTTCTGCCACCCTTCACAAGCCCTGATGGAACAGCAGTTTAAGGATATGCAGTAATCTGTGCTGTGTGCTCATTTCCAGAATACAGTTGAAGCATAATTAAGCATATGTTGCCAGTTCAGTGTGACAGTATTGCTTTGTGATATAGCTATTGCTCTTTATAAAATCTCCTCTTTTTCTAGTTTTGAAAGGGTAGTTATCAGTTGCATCGTCACACGGTTTTATGCAACTATTTATTGTACTTTTCATTAAGAGATGAATTATTTACTAAGGCATCTGGTGCATCATATGGTGCATATGCTGGGTGTGCTAAACAGAAAGCTCTTTTTTGAATAATAAAGGAAAAAATACACTATGTAAAAGGATTAGACTTCCTAGTGTGCTTTGAAGAGTGACTTTGCTGTTCTAAAATCCCAAAGCCTGTTTTACAGGATTTTGTGATTATTAAAGGAATCTTTGATTCTAGTGGAACATGTGTGCATACCTGTATGTGTCTGTATTCATAATGTCTGAAAAGTAGAGGGGTAAAAAAGACATTATTCTCTGACAAAAACTGTATTATACATGGGCTAGCTGTATGGCACTTCTACTTTTGTGACTGATAATCACAGAATAAATTATGGTAGTACCATTTATAATTCGTAAGGCAAGAAATTTTTATTCTTACTATCTATAGAAATTATATGTCCTCCAGTGTTATCAAACGTTAAACAAAGACCTTCTCAGTCTTCAGATAACCTGTAGGCAATAGATATACTTCAGCCCACTGTATCTAACTCTACCAATCCTCCAATTTCCTTCATATATGTAAGACTAACTTCACATTCACTTTACCTTAGAAAATTACTGAAATGTACTGTAGATGAAATCATTGACTGATACTAGTTTAAGGCTGATTTACCACTTCATTCCACAGTGTCATTTCCATGGTGTCAAGGGAAGGATGGCAGAAATTGTATATGGGCTAATTTATTCGCTGTTTAGAGTTATGCAGCTTTGCTCCCAATCAAGTGAAATTTGATATGTACCAAACTTTCTACTTAGAAAGTTTCAGAAGATAGGAAGTAAATCTATTCAGTGTACCTTCCATTTACAAAAAATGATTTTCTTCATTGAAATTAGATATTCAGAAGTTTTAACAGCTGTAGGTTTTTTGTTAAATGGGACATTAAAAAAAGCATGGCATTGTCACAACTCTAAACAATCAAAGTTGGGGATGTAGCAGGATGTGTTGGTATCAAAGGACTTTGAAAAGCAACATGGTCTTTTCAAAAAACATGCTTATTCCAGTAAGAAAGCTGTCTGCTTTAAGCATATTAACTTTGAAATATGTGGATACTCCTAAAGGTAGATGGTTTAGGAAGATGGCCCAGGAAGCAAGTATGAAGTCTGAGTTGTCAAAATCACAAAATCACAGAATTAACTAGGTTGGAAAAGACCTTCGAGATCATGGAGTCCAACATAAGACCTAACACCACCTTGTCAACGAGACCATGGCACTGAGTCCCACATCCAGTCTTTTCTTAGACACCTCCAGGGGTGGTGAGTCCACCATCTCCCTGGGCAGCTCATTCCAAAGCCCAATCACCCTTTCTGTGAAGAACTTCTTCCTAATGTCCAACCTAAACCTCCCCTGGTGCAACTTAAGACTGTGTCCTCTTGTCTTTAAAATGCTACTACAACAAACTACTGGAGAGAGTAAATACACTGAAATAGTTTAGATCTGATTTGCATGCATAATTCGTAAGACCTCTCTGTTATTTGTGTCAGAGAGTCGAATATAAATTGTAGCTTGAAGGAATGCTTCGTTCTTCTTACTTTTACTACCTGTAATTGAACCTTTTGAATAAGAAAACCAAAATTAGATTTGTAATTCTTACTGAGGGCAATCTTGTAGCAGTTGGAACCATCTGTGAGTAAATCCTCAAGAAAATTCCTTTCAAATGTCAGTAAAGAGGAAAAAATGTGTAATATTTTACTGACAGTGAGGAAAAAATCCAAACCAGCTAATAGTTGACAAGCTGACTTGATTTAGGGATTTTTTGTCATCTCTTCAATTTTTAGTTTAGTGACTAATAGTACTTATGTGCTGTTGTGCTTATTTACTCCTCTACTTCTGTACTTCACTAGCTTGTGCTCTTTCTTCATAATCTTTGCTGTAGATCTAATAAAAATAAATCAGGCTTTCTCATTAGCTGAACATGTATTCTTGTAGGTGCTCTATTTCAGTTAAGAAAAAAAGATTTTTTTTTTCCTCCGACAACCAGAAAGATTATAGGGTAGTTATAGAAAGGAGAATGGATGTGAAAGGAGTGAGTAGGCAGACAGGTTTTATCTAAACCTCAGGGAGTACTGGGTTGTTTCTTCATGTAGTAGAGAAAGTCCATACTTAAGTCTCTGCTATCTCTGTTTCTTCTTTCCATCTTCTGGCAGTTTGACTTTTATGAATGTCGCCGAACTTCACTTTATGTCAATTGGCTGTAGTTTTCATAGCAAGAAATACCTAAATGTAGTAAACCTGCTTGAGTTGACTCTCTAATTCTCATACTACCAGTGTCATTTTAATCTGATCAGGGTCAATCTAATTCTGTTTCATAAAAACCTCTTGCTTCATCAGTTTATAGCATAAAATGAAGACTTCATCTTTTAAAATTTATAAAATTTCCCCTCTATTAGTCCAATATGTTATTCATTGCTAAGTGTCACAAAAAAGTACAAAGAGTGTTTCATGTATAATTTTAAGCAATTAATGTTAGGGTTGTCTGCTCTGGGAGAACTATAAAAATGTTTTTTTGTAAGGCAGACTATTCTACCTTAAAAAAATTATGGCTTAGCCCAGCATATTTAGCAGAACTAAGAAATAAAACCAAAACAAATCCACCAACCTATTGCCGTAGTTTATAGCACTGAGGTGTGAGATTAACATAATGATGTTCTATAAATTCCTTTTGGGTGGAATTTCTAAGTGGCAAAAAGTAGATTGTTTTTCACAGCATCATTATTTTTCAAGTATTTCTGTGAAACTTCGGCAAATAGAGGCCAGCCAAGAGAGTATTATCAATATAAATTGAAAAACTCTTGTCCTAGGGAGAAGGGATCTTTCCCATTTAAATTAAGTAATCAAAACATTCTCCAGAATGAAAGATGAGGAAACATTATTTAGGTGTAAGGATACCATTTCTCTGTAACTGAGTAGTCTGACTATAATGTCTGCTTTTATTTGTAGTGTTGATGTTTCATTAGGAGGGCTTCTGCTCACTGAGAATTAATTCTCCATCTTACATTTAATTGGATGTGACTTAAATGAACAATCAAAGCAGTATTCTGTGTTCTCTATGTATAATCTGCAAGAAATACTGAAAAGTATTTTCTTGCTTAAATAGAATGGAAAATTATCATCTTGAACATTATTGCACAGAATAAAAAATTAGATACGCTAGGTATAAAGAGCAGTCTAAACAGTCTTTCATCAGCTTGCTTGATATTTACAGATCAGATATCTTGTGGAACTAATTCATGTTCTTATGTGAAATTAAGGTGCTTTCACTAATGAGTTCTACAGATACTTTCTATGACTGTTTCAGTTAACTGGAACATAACATCTTGCCTTAGTTTTTCAAGACTTAATAGTTTCCAACTTTTCCACTGGTGGTATGGGGTAACCTATGATTTAAAGGCATAGCCCTACTTTGGAATCTGGGAGTTTTTGCTGGATGTCGAGTAACTGTTGTATAAACAGAATAATATTCCATTCAAATGGTACCCTTCTGTGGCTGGTAATTACTACTGCCTACACTACAGAGATGCAGTCAGTAAGAGTACACTAAGATGGCCATCGCAGAGTGCCAAACACTAAAATACATTTGATCATAACTGTTAAAATGTTAGCATTTTCCCTTGCATAGTTTTGTCTTTTGCTAATCAGCAGTCTTCCAGATCATATCCAAAATGTGACTTGGTACCAACCATTCCTGTGGGAGGCATAATTGTGGTCCATGTCTTCAGGGAGGGCAAAAGCATTTAGATTCCCTCATACAAGTTGTGCCAGCTGACCTTCAGGCCCTCAGCTGCCTGTTTGTCACTGTACTAACCTGATGTGCTCAGAAGTCTTTGAGACTTGCTGACCCTTTTACTCAAGGAAATTTACCACTGGTGAGATGAGTAAAGGACTTTTTTTCTAAACAAAAAAGTATTTAGACCATCTTTGATTTGCAGAATGAAGCATAAAATGATGATGGAAAATAATCCATTCCAAAAAGTCTATTTCATCCTAGGACATGTGCATTAATATTTTACTTTGGATAGGGGCATGGCTTTGGTGAGCATCAAAATTATATCCTGTGTCAGCAAGTAGCACACCTGAATACAGGTAGATTTGTGGAATAAGGCAGAGGGACTGAACATTCCCAATTCAGTTTGATTTCAGATTAGCTCTAGCCTGATCCTGTGGACTGTTAGTGGTTGGTCTGTCTAGGTTTGCCCCTGGAGCACCTCCAGCTCATTTGCTCTGAGACTATGCTATGATGGAGACCACAGTGTGAGAAGTGGGAATGACTGGGGGAGACTTGCTTTAAAAATATGCTTTTAGAGTGAACTAGTGTTGATACAGAAGCAATATTGTGGAGTTGGATCCTTCTAGAATGTGACAGAGATTTCATGGGGGCATGAAGGAGAAGGTGATTATGAATAGTCAGTGTGGACTTCTCAAGGGTGGATCATGCCTGAGCAGCCTGGTTGTCTTTTGTAACAGAATGATGGGATTTGCGTACAAGGAGAGAGTAGCAGATTTTGTTTACCTGTACTTTAGTATGGCTTTTGAAACTGTCTTCCATAGTGTTCTTATAGCAAAGATACAGGTACATTGTGGTCTGGATGGGTGAACATGAAGTAAATGGCTGGACTCTGGAGGTAGTGGCTGTGGGTCTACCTGTCACAGCAGACCCTGCTTCGAGCAGAAGGCTGCACTGGAGATCTCCAGGGGTCCCTGCAGTGATCGTGTCCTTCCAGGATCCAGTGCCTCTCTGTGGTACTTCAAGAAGTGAAATGTATGTAAGATAATGTGGATGGAATTACAGAGTCAGTATCCAGTACTTTCTTTTCAGATAATGTACTAATTAGTATAAAAACATTTGATTTTTTTCAGTGGAAAAAAAAAAAGGTTACATTAAAGCTCTTGTTCCTTTGAAGATGCTGAATATAAAATTAATTAAGGCAGAAGGAGATCTAATACCTGGTCATAGTATGGGAAACCCACAAAGTAAAATGGCCACTGTGTTACAATGGCACACTGTGTTACTAAAGAACAACTAGGAATATTATGTTTTGTAACAGGAAGATTTAACTTAATGGATATATAGCAATGGGATGGAGGAAGCATTTTCTAGGAGACTTCTGAAAGCTAATGTTATACTTTTGGTTTCTTCTTTTTATTATGTGAAATGTATGATGCTCTTCTGCAACAATGGATTTATTAAAAGCTTGAAAATTCCAGTATTCAGCAGTGGATTTTATTTTCATATCACAGAATCATAGAATGGTTTGGAAGCCTTGCCTTGAACATTTCCAGGAACAGGGCATCCACAACCTCTCTGAGAAAGCTGGTCCAGTGTCTCACCACCCTCATAGTGAAGAATTTCTTCCTAATACCTAATCTAAATATACTGTCTTTCAGTTGAAGTGCATTCCCCTTTGTTCTTCACTGCTAACCCTTGTCAAAAGTCTGGCATTCTTGTAGGCCCCTTTAGGGGGTAGGTTTAGGGTGAGCTGTTCTAAGATTTCTCCACATCTGGGGAGCCCAATGATCACATTCATGGTTCTCCCCTAGACTCCCTCCAGCAGGTCCATGTCCTATGCTGGGTGCCCCAGCACTGAATGCAGCTCTCCAGGTGAGGTCTCACCAGGGCAGAGCAGAAAGGCAGAATCCCCTCCCTTAACCTGCTGGCAATGCTGCTTTGTATGCAACCCAGGATTGGCTGAATTTCTGGATTTCTGGGCCGCAAGTACACGTGGATGGATCACATTGAGGTTCTCTTCGACAAACACCCTTAGGTCTTCTCCTCAGGACTGCTCTCAATCCATTCTACACCCAGCCTATATTTTCACTTGGGATTGCCCCAGTCTAAGTGCAGGACCTCACACTTGGCCTTGTTGAACTTCATGAGGTCTGCACGGGCCCACCTCTCAAGTCTGTCTGGATGACATCCCTTCTCTCCAGCTTGTTGACTCCACCACACAGCTTGGCGTTGTTGGGAAATGATGGCAAATTACCAATTTTAAGTAGGCAAAATTTATTAGAGATGTTATTACTGGGTCAGACTACATTTCAAATCCAAACTTAGCTTTGCTGTTACAGTTTTTAATTACTTAATATCAGATCTTTTAAAATAGTAGCTGAGACTAAATGAATAGTAGCTGATAAAAATGTGATGTGCTGTTCAGGATTTTCATTATAATAGGAGTACTCAGATCGTGAACAAGCTGAATAGAAATTGGAATCTCAACCAGGCCAGAGAATCAACAAACCTGGTTTGTAACCATGGAGAAAAATTATATATATTTAAAAAGATTAAATACTAACCAACTAAAACATGCAGAGGTATGAAAAGAAAGAGGTGTACTGAGCAAAATGTAAGGGGATATATCAGAAAAAAAAGAAAAAGTGAAACATACTGTTTATTTTCAGTAAAAGTTTTTTCTTCCATGGCTGTGGTTGTCACCATTTTCTAGATGCAACTGAAATATTTTATTTGTCTCAAACACTAAAACAGTAAGCAGATTTATTTTCTATATGAAATTCTGTATGGAAATTCAAATAAATCACATCCGCAGTTATTTCAAAACTTATATTAACACTGTAGCTTAATTATTTATTTTTTTCATTTTCATCCTTATAATCACTCCATGAGTTGTTACACTTTTGTGACAAAAACTTTAGATCCACTGGATCTTATTAGTACAAGTGCAATTTCGTTGGGGTGTGTTAACTTGATTGAGAGGGCACAGTTTATAAATCAGTATGAACTTTTGTAATTAATTTGTCAGAACTGAGTCTGAGTTTTATTTTACCGTGTGCATGAGTGTGTATATTCATATTTTGTTTTTTTCCTGCCTGCATTACTCCTTGGTGGTTCTGGAGATTCACAGAGCCAGACTGTGCTTTGCACTTCAGAATAATTTCAGAGAACGTGCTTTCCTTTCATGTTCCATGAGACAGAGGTTTCATTTGTGATGCATATGAAAGCTAAATACCTTAAAGAAATGTAGGGGAACAATTTATTTTCTGGGCTGTTTAGTCCAGAGCAATAGAAGAAAACAACATCAACAATTTCTGAAAAGTTACTTTTTCAAAAAATGTTGTACAGTTCAGATTTTTGCCTGGTATTTTTCATAATTTCGAAAAGGAAAAGAAGTAATTTTTTTGCAGTTGGAAATGATGATAATTAATGCTTAGTTTGTTTGTAGGTTTTCTTTTATTGGATGTGGATTCTATAAAACTCATTAGTGAAATATGTAATGAAAAATTATTTCTGTGATCATTATATTCCAATTACCTGTAAAATAACCCCCCATGCTTTCTGTTTCACAGGACTTTTTGTTTTAAATGTTCTGTAAAGTATTTCTCTTCTGTAAATCCAAGCGAAGATGGGAATTGGGAATGGTCTTAGGATAATTCTAGTATGTTTTTCTGTATCATGAAGAAAGATAGTGCTGTGTAGCTTTGGGTGGGGACACTGGGTTGTATTGATCCTAATTGTCAGACATCAGACCACAGACCCCATCTGGCTGAGGACAGCAGTGAGAGTAGGTTTCCACCTGGCTTGGTGACCTGCTTATTTGAATGTTGCATCCTCATAAACTGCAGTGTAAAACTGAGGATAAATACAAATGTTGTTTCTTACCATTCAGCATTTCTCTAACTTAACAGCTAATGATTTTTCTAAACTTGCTGTTTGTGAGGTGGGCTCATATTCCAAAGCAGCATTTTCACTAACTAGTTTTGTGGAGTTTAAATTTACGTTTAAAATGTTGATTGGAAGTGTTTAGAAAACAAAACAGTTTTGATTTACTCTCCATTCACCCTTTCAGTCAAACATTTTTCAACCTTGTACTCTTCAGATTGTATCATCTTTTCTCCCTTAATATGTGTAGTTTTGGCTTTGATTCCTGAGCTCACACTGAAATGCCAGATTTTTATCAGACATTTTGGCAAGACTCTAGCCAAAATAAACTATTCCTTGTGTTTATAAACTTAAGTTAAATATTTATTTGTGTTAAAAAGCTCTGAACTGAAAACAGATTTTAAACCAGTGGAAGTAGACAATGAATACCAGCATTTATTAAATATCCTGTCTTCTGGGAACTTCTTCCTTGCATGCAAATCTTGAATCTCAGTGGTTTCATACTTATGAGGATTAGTTGAAACACTTTGTGTTGGGCACCAGAAAATGGAACTTTACAGAGATGAGTATGTTGTTCCTGTATTTTAAGATGTTTGTTTGATCAGCATCCAAGAGTGCCTATTTACTGATGTCAGACAGCACCTTCCAAACTGCATTGAAAGCAAATTTTAATATTACATTCTAGATTTTATACACATTTTGACTCTTGCATTTGAAATGTGTATATGTTTATAGAGTGTTCTGTTCTGCAGGAAGACTTTCAGACATATGTATTGTGGGTAGTCAAAACAAGTTTTGGTTTTTTCAGTTTGTTTTACCTAATAAGTTTCTTTTGGTCAATTAATGTTGTGCAGACAATGTCACAAGTCTTTTCTATTTCGGCTATTGCATAGACCTACTTCTGCAATGTAATTTCTAGTAATTGGATTATTGAATGACTATAATAGTTATCAAGAATTGAAGTAATAGATATAGGCAGAGCAATTTCATGCTTTTCAGATGAGATTATATTGCATTTAGGATAAGTTACAGATGACTTGATGACTTCACCAATTTTAATTAACTTTAACGTCTAAGAAGAAAAAAGAACCTTGCTAAATTGTCAATCATTGTAACTTTGGTTGCTATTTCACAGCTAGCATTTTTCTATGCTCAAGATTCTATCTTTAAATTTTTTGACGTATTTCCTTTTCATGGTCTTTACAAAATGTTATTCTGGGCTGTCCTTGAAAGTGATGTGCGTGACCTTCTGGACCGAGATCAATTCTTTGTTAGCCTGAAATGACTCTTCTGTTTGGGAGAGGACTTGTGTTGAAGCTTCAGTGCATATGTTTTGATGTTTTGTCTGTGAAAGACATTTAATATGTAGCTTGAGATGCCTGTAAGAAAATTTATGAGTGTTAGAGTTAAATATCAGGCCTCATATTCCCTCTCCTAAGCCATGGAAACCTGCTCAAAGACAGTGCTTTCAAAGCAGGTAGTGTGGTGTTTGTCACTGCTGTAGTGCTTTTTACTGCCCTTCCTAATTTCATTCCCTCTGTTAAGTTAACGTAGGCATGCTGCTGAATTTAATTTTCACAGTTCTAACTTTTAGACTTCGGTGTCATTTACTTAAGTCACTAAAGCTGGCAGGAAGCCTCCTCCCAGTGTGGCAGATGTCTGTGGAAACGCTCATTTTAAGCACGGCCCGCCTCTGTACAGTAACAGCTGTACTATG
The DNA here is from genome assembly GCA_013397055.1 of Pachycephala philippinensis. Lineage (NCBI taxonomy): Eukaryota > Metazoa > Chordata > Aves > Passeriformes > Pachycephala > Pachycephala philippinensis. The sequence goes on along the minus strand of VWZT01008694.1, from coordinate 137,193 downwards.
CTGACAGAGGTTACCCTACCTGTACCAAAATGGTTTAATTTTCACAATTAGCTGGCCATTGTAAATAAAACTTGCTTTAAAGCTGAGAAACAAACCAGAATGTAAAATCTAAATTACAGTATGGCATTTCACAAAGCCCTCGTGCCTTCAAAACTGAACCAATGCACTTTGATGGTGGTGGTAGATTGTCTGAGCCCTCAGAGCACCACTGGGCTTTAGCATCCCTGCTCAAGGCCCAGGAGCCCTGACACCCTTTCCCCCCAGACTGAGCCATGCTGGCACCAGCTTTTCTCACAACTTGTTTGGGTTTCCTGGCTTGGCCTTGCCTTGCCCCCTTGCCTGGTGCTCTGCAGCCCAGACCACCTTTGCTGCTGGCTCACTGCCCCCTCGGGGCACCCCTTGCTCCTGCTGCTCCTGGACACCGAGTGCCTGCTGTGTGGAGCTGGCTGGGACAGCCCTGCCACTGCCACAGTGTTTGCCTGAGGCTGTGTTTAGTCCCGAACCTGATGGTTTTCCTACCATAAGGTACAGAGTGGGATAAATGACAAGCAGGTGGCATTGTTTTTATGTGTATAGAAAATACATGCAAAAACCACAACTGAAGGGGTTTTATTTTCTGCCCATAACTGCATTATGCTATGCAAAGTTATGAATTTTGAAACAGTAAGAAAAGAAGTGAAGGTTTATAACAAAAAGCTTCATTAAATACACTGCCAGTCAAGTAATATTTCAGGAGGCTGTTTGCTGTAGCACTTTTCATGTTCTTTCTTACTGACTAAACAAAATAATGCAGACTGTAATAACAAGTAATTTTCGTAATGTAATCAAGCCATTTTAGTTTTGGAATGTGTTTCTTCTGGAATTTATGGACAACCCATTACCATTTTGGCAAGGCAAATTTATTATTTCTGGCTTCTCTGATAGGTGTCGTGTTTCAAGTGATAATGAGTCTGTAACTTCACTTGGCAGTTTGTTTAATGATCTGGTGAGTGTAATTTTTTCCTCTGGTAGGGCGGCTAATGTACCCTACTGCAGCTTGAAGTGTTGCCTCTTGTTCTGTCATTAAGAACAAATGAAATTAATTGATTCTGATTTTCTTTCAAATCTGTAATGGTACATTACAAAATAGTTGTCATCTCTACCACCAGAATTTTCTTTCTAATGTGTCTGTGCTGTCCAGTAAAGGGTCTGATAAAATGGCAACAGTAGTTGGAGATAAGGAGTCAAATGAGGAATATTTCATCTATGTGTTTCCATGGAGAAATGATTTTTATTGCAAATTTTCTGTGTTCTGGAGGAAGCTTGACCAAAATCCAAGAGAAAGCAACACATGGAGGGGGTTTAAATAGAGGAAACTGGTATTCACTGAAATTTGCAAATAATACAGCATATCTCTTTTGATTATTTCAAGTTGTTTCCATACACAGTAACACTTTAAATTGAAAATTCACAGGTTCATCATGAAATAGGTTGTGAGCTGTAAAATGCAGATGAGAAAGGTTAGGGCAAATACAGGGCAGTATTTGGTTCTCATTGGAGCCCAAAGTTAGCTGAAGACAACACTAGAATGTATAATCTCACCATTTTTGCAGAAAATCTAAAACCTAGTAATGTCTGTGACAATACTGTTTTACCAACTCTCCTCCCACCAAGAAGATCAGTGATTACAGTACATGCTTCTATGATGCAGATGAGAAAGGTTTTAAAGACTGTCTGTGATGCAGAGAACATCTGTATTTGCACTGGATTGACAGATGTTCTTTACCACTGTGAGATGTAGCACGGAAATCTTGAATCTGAGGCCACAGCTACCCCATGTGATTGCAGTGCTTGACTGTCAGCTAGCAGTCTAGGGATCTCAAAGTCTCACTGGATAGTAAATGAATTAGTTATTATACCTGTGTGGAGAAGCTATATAGTTCTCACTTCTAAGTTAATTAATATTTTGAAATCAGTTATGTGTAAGTATGAATAATGTTTCCTGTAATTGATAATACAACTTCATTTTTTATGCTGTGTGTGCAAATATTTTTCATAACCTCCTGTGGTCAATGGAACTTGCCTGAGTAATCATTTGGAGCATTTATTGTATCTTCCTCTATCAGACTCATATGCCTTAAATATTAAAATAAAGAGCAGAAAGTAGGAAACTAGCTATAATAGAGGAAAACTTGAAGCAAGTCCTTAGGACTTCTGCAATAAATAACAAATTAAGGGATTATATCTCCTTTTGAAGGCTGCACTTTCTCTTAGCATGGCTCTGCAGTCATGGTATGATTAAAAGCTGAAGACTACAGCCAGTGCTGAGCATGTAAAGCATCTGTAGCACACATAAGTGTCAGCGGCTGGCTCTGTGCTGACACTAAGTTGAGGATTTCAGGATTACTGTCCCATGTTGCATGTAAGAACCAGCAGCATTCTCTCACAGCAAGGAATATGGTTTATTAAATGCATCTGAGAGAAGTCCTGTGACATTTCTCCAAGTGAAGATGAAAGACTCAGAAAGCATTCCGAATTGGATGTTTTCATAGACCCCAACTTCCACTTCTTCCAAACTATTTACTGTTTGTTATAGCATCACAGGATCCTAATATCTATATTAAGATGAATGCTTTTGTAATTTTCCTGTTGTTCAGTATGAGGCAGTAGAGATGATCTTGGCATTTGGTGGAGTAGAGAGACTTTGGTCGAGTTCTGGGCTCTGGGGAGAGGCAGCAGCTGTGCAGCTGCAGCTGGGTGGTTGCTGGGTGTGGGGGCTCGGTTTGCAGCTGCCTGGCAAAGTCTAACATAGTTGTCTCCTTCTTACACTGGGGTCCCCAACCTTCAAGAGTTGAGTCATAGCAGGACACTTTTAGGCTCACCTTTCCTGTATTAAGTTTTTTTCAGACTTAACCACAGTCTCTTTGTAAATCCAGGTGTCTCTGTGTCCTTTATGAGACTACCAAGCATAATTTTAACTAGACTAGGACAGCCGTTCTAAGTGTATTGTCCTTTTAAAGCAAGAGTGTTATGTGATGTTACTGAAACATCAGGAATTATTGTACTAGTGTTCTTTTAATCTTTTTTCAAACCTACATTTGGCTGATTTACTCATTTAAAAAAGGTGTTTGTGTCCATATTTTTGTGCTGTGAGTGCAGCTGGGGCATAATTATGGAAGTGGAAGGGGAAAGATGTGAACAAAGAATGTGAAGAAAATCAAACCACCATTATGCAAAGAAAAAAATCACCTAGTATTACATTTCACTCTGCGGTTATTGTGGAATTTTCTACCTTGATGTGAAATGCAGTGGTACAATTTTGAAATACTGCCTTCTTTCAGCTGTGCTCTGAGAGCAAAACTGAAATTACAAAATTTTTCTCTCGTGTGAATAGTTGAGTACAGTGTCTATTGACTCAATGAAGAATTGAAATTGCTTCTCTAGGAGTGTGTTACACATTGAGGTCTTCATATCAGAATGTTACCAATAAGAAGTACAGGGTAAATGTTTCTTAGGATTTATTTCTCTATAAGAATGACGTATTTCAGGCACTAATCAGTTAGCCACTGTCATCTTAAGATGTCTGATTAATTTGAAATGTGAATCAGTCCCTCATTTTGAGTCTTAATTCAGATTAACAGCAAGTTTGAGGATATACACTTGAGTCTCTCACTTAAGCTTTTAAAGATCAAAGAGTTGCTGTCTAGCTTCAAAGTGTGTTACTAAAACTCTACATAAACAATTAAAGCTGACTCACTGTCATTGGAAAGAGACTTCTTGACATATGTACTACATAGTAGTTAACACAAAATCAGAAGTATAAGGGATGTTTGTGTGCTTATGTTTTGTAGTTATTTGGAGAATATCTGCAAGTAGTACTAATAGAGGTAAAAACTACATAAAGAGGAAAAGGTTGATAAGTAAAAATAATTTTTCAGGAAAAAATAATTTCTTAGGCAACTGAAGCAAGAACTTTCTGAACCTTTTCTATTTGTTTTCTTTCCCCAGCGAGTTGCTGGGTAATTGCATATGCTGAAGGCTCTCTGAAAGAAGCAGGGCATGTTTTTGAGCTGTGTTTTCTGGGAGCCATTTTCTTTCCATAATACACATCTTAGGAGAATTCAGCTGATTTTAACTGAGTAAATGTATATCCCTAGATTAACTTTATTATTCGTGTAGTGCAATAAGAGTGGGTTGATACTCACATAGTCATTTGGAAACTGTATTTTTGGGGGGGCAGGGGAAGTAAGACAAAAGAGAGTAATTTTGATGAAAATGATAACATCTGATAAGGTAACATTTATACAAGCCCTACAAATAATTTTTATTTAAATGTCTTGAGATACAATTATGACACTTCATTATTTTCTTAGTCCTATAATCCCAATTTCAATACAATTATAACTGATTTAAGATGATTTGCAATGAGCTTCTTCTATTTCAGTGTCAGTTACTCCTCTTCTAACAGTGCTTGCTGAAAATATCCCTGGCCAGCTATGTCGTCATATCTTTGCAGGACTCCTCACATGCCATCAAAACTTTCCTCACTGATACCTCCCACCTTGGCCATGTACAGCTGCAGATTTTTCACCTGTTGTTCAAGAAATGACCTTTAGACTGTGGTGGCATTAAGTGTCTGAGGGTGCTTCTGTGAGATGCAGGAGTTCTTTGTCACCATCACAGGGAGGTCCTGTTCATGACTCTATGAACAGACTGCATTCTCACTGTCTTTCTGTTGTGCAGAGACATTCATAGACAATTACATTCCTAGGCATTGTTGGCATCCTTTAGGATTAGCCTCTCAGCAGTGCTATTCACATGAAAGACTTTGAAAGAATTTTTGTTTTGAAGAAAATTAAAGACAGATAAACCGTAAACATCGTATCTTTTACTTAAGAAATCTCTACTGGTAAAATTGGATTTATTGCTGTCTGGAACTTGTGATCAAAATTAATGAGGAGAATAAATTTTCAGCTGCCATTTCAGACATCAGAAAAAATGTATGGTTAACCATTGTTGCCTTCCTCTCAAGATTTTGTATGTCTTACCAGAATGACTGAGATACAGTAGCCGTGAACATCTGATTTGCAGAGATGAACAGTGGGAAAAATGCTTGCACGATCTTAATTTAAGTGCAATTGAGTGAACTGATTTTGTAAAAGGAGCATCAAAACACGCAAGTCATTGTCTCTTGTACAATTGGAAATTCCAGTATTCCTTGCATATAATTTCTGTCAAGTCATTTGGGTTTTTCACACTGAACAGTTATATCAGTCTTGCCAGTCTTATGTGTCTGAAAATCATTGAAAAAAGCTTTAGAAATCAAATCTGGTAATAGTTGTGCAGGGGTCATGAGTCTTTCCACTTAAAAGGAAGTGAGAATGTTGCCCCCTTGGCGAAGGTATAGCCTGGGTACTTCATAGACTCTAATCTAAACCATCTTTTGTCTTAAAGCCATTACCCCCTGGCCTATCACTGCATACCCATGTAAAAGTCCCTCTCCAGCTCTTCTTGTAGGCTGCCTTCAGGATGCAGTTAGGTCTTCCTGGAGCCTTTGTGTCTGCAGGCTGAACAATAGCAGCTCGCTCAGTGTGTCTTCAGAGACCTGTGAGTTAACTGCTTTATTCATCACAGGTTTTTTCCTTTACAAAATTTTTTATGTAGAGCCATGTTAGTCCTTGTAATAAAACCATGGTTAATTTGAATTTTGGGAATGGCTTCGAAGTTAATCATATCTGTACCAGCTTGTGCTTGCTACTTGCTTGTGGTAGGTCCTTGTGGAGCAGGGCAGAGAAAGCTCCTGTCTGACCGCTTGGTAGCCTCCAGTCGTGCCCTTCCTTGCCTTCCTTGTCTGGGTGTCTACACAGCCAGCAAACAGTGCTCTGCCTCAGGAGCCCTTTGTGTGCAATGCTTTCAATAAGCAATAAGATGTGGGATAGGGGATTATAAAGGACTTTACATCCAGGATTGCTGACATGTAATGTGTTCGGAGTTTTTTCACATACTTACAAAGACAGTGTCTTTCTTACTGACGTCTCTGTCTTCTTCGACCTTTTAATTAGATTTTTTTTTGATTGGTGAACTGTGCTTCTGGTGTTGCGTAGACAGAAAAATAACTGCTCTAGGTATGAGTCTTAATCAGCTTAAAATAGAATAATTTAAATTAATTTTTGATGGGTCAGTCTTACTTTTCCAAGAAGATGAAAAATATGAATGTTTCAATTTCTGTAGTGCTGTACTATTGTGGCTGCCACTCAGGCTTTTCCTGCTAATCCAATGAAAGACTTAATTTGTTATGATTAAGTACAATACTTCTGGCAATCCTTTAAGGCCATATTATGACCAAAAGTAAATTAGTTATGAAAATATTCTTGTTTTGTATTAATAGAAAGCATTTTTTTTCATTTAGAAACAAATAACAAATCTCTGTAGTGAAGAATGCTTTAAAGATACTTCCTTTTATATTTAAATTACTTTTTGAAAGAGAATATCATAGTACCTTTTGAGAGAACAGAGGAATAAAGTCTTGGCGAAACTTGTTAATATGCATCTCAAGGCTTATAAGTTATACTCTAGATGCTTGTAATAAACAGCATTTTTGTATTGTTCAGTAGTGATAAAGTAGTAAAGTGTACATGTTATACAAGAAAATATATATTCACGCTATTAATATTTTTCATAATGAAATACTTCAGAAAATTTTAATAACAGTTTGCTTTTCACAAAACAGTCCAATAAAAAGATGCATAGCCTAATTCATTACTTTTCTAGTCTTCCATCAACCCAGTTCTTGCAGAGATGGAAGAAAGGCACAGTGTATGAAATAATTCTCTGTTCCCAATTGACAAAGGTCCTGGATAGGTGTTAAAGAGCAAAAAAAGGGAAAAAAAAAAGGAGAGATTCAACATGTTACAAAGAAAAGCCAACACATGTGTGATAACTGCCTGTGAGAGATCTTATTTTTACTGGGGTTAGTATTGTTCCTCTTAAGGATATGAAGTTCTGTTCCTCCCAGTTAGCACACTGTATTGGGTTTGCATGGCCTGTTTTTTGGTACCAGGGGGCCACAGAGGTGGCTTCCGTGAGAAGCTTCCAGAAGCTTCCACCATGTCTGGCACAGCCAATCCCTGATGGCTCTGAAGATGGACATGCTGCTGGCTAAGGCTGGGCCAATTAGAGATGGTGGCAGTGCCTCTGTGATACCATATTTAAGAAGAAATCAAAACAAAGGTTGTAGAGCAGTTTTCATTCCTGCCAGAGAAGAGCGGGATGAGAACATGTGAGCAGAACAACTCTGCAGACACCGAGGTCAGTGCAGAAGGAGGGGGAGGAGGTGCTCCAGGCTCCAGAGCTGAGATTCCTCTGCAGCCCATGGTGAGGACCATGGTGAGGCAGCTGTGCCCCTGCAGCCCATGGAGATCCACAGGGATGCAGAGATCCACCTGCAGCCTGTAGAGGAGCCCCACACCAGAGCAGGTGGATGCCTGGAGGAGGCTGTGATCCTGTGGGAAACCTGTGGAGAGAGGGGCCCTGCTGCCAGGCTGGAGCAGCCTGTCCTTGAAGGATTGCACCCAATGGAAGAGTGACCCACACTGAAGCAGTTTGAGGGGAGCTGTTGCCCCTGGGATGGACTCACATTGCAGCAGTTCACAGAGAGACGTTGCTCTTGGGATGGATTCACATTGGAGAAGTTAATGGAGAACTGGTTTTGCTCAAAGTTGGACGTGATGCTCTTGGATGCCTTTTCCAACCTTAGCGATTCTACAGGTCTATGATTAATACACACCAAAATACTGCCTTACAACATATTCTGTCAGGAATAACTTCTCATGGTATTTTTGGTGTAGAAACCAGAGCTTTTACATTTATTTCACAACTCCTCTGTTTCTATACCTACTTTAGTTCATACCAGCAAGAAGGTTTTAAATTTTTTTGCAAGCTTTTAAAAACTAAGCTTTTTCTCAAAAACCGACTTTTTTTCCTATCACAGGGAATGACATGACAAACAACTGCATTCTGTCACTTCTTGTCAGTTTTGTTTCTTTTTCGTCCTGGAAAGGAAAGCCTTTGTCATTTCAGGAAGGGTTGTTGTCATTTTTTCTTTCTTTAATGGTGAATTAAAATTAGCCAAGATAGCTCATGTGTTATGCTGGATGAAAATATTAAACTATGAGCTAAAAAGAGAAGTCATGGAGGGATTTTTGTTTGTTCTGTTTTGTTCTGTATGACTAGTCTATAACTTTGACAACTCAATGTCTCTAATGAAAAGAAATTTCAGGAGTATGCTTTTTTCCACACAAGGCAGGTTTTTGGGTTGGTTTTCTTTCAGCTTGGACAACTCCAAAAGCACTTATGTTAAATGATATCTAAAGAGTAGTGTTTAGTTTTATTTATGTAGTTTCTATTAAACTTTCATTTTTATAGAAGAAAGGGGAAACATGTTTAGCAACGTTCTGCAACTTAAATACCTCCATTTTTTAAGTCTATGGTTTTATGAGAAAACCAGTTTTTGTTAAGGTGCTCGCAAACACCACTGAATTTGATGTCAGAATGGAAGTTTAGATGTGCTGAGTTGTACTTAAAACAATTTAAACATGCAAAATGTGTTTGCAAAATTGTTTGAGGAATGTGGGACAAACATTTTATTATTCGGTCACTTTTAAAAGAAAATGCTCATTTTAAATTAATTTTAAGTCAGTTAAAACATAGCGTAACATTGGTGCACATCCTTCTCTGGATTTTGTATATTTAGATTAAATGTTTCAAAAATTTTACATTTCTACCTGGCAACTTAAAAGAATGACTATTACAAAAGTTAGCTTTTTTTTTTTAATTCCAGTTTTTTCACTTGCAATATAGGCTTCTTATTTTGTCTGCTTCCTCATGACCAGTGGTTCTCTTACTGCAACATAAACTACAAAGGCAAAAACAAGATGGAACACCAAAGGTTCTAGTATTCACAAGTCATTATGTTTAATGTTAAGATTAGGTATCTGAAACTGCTGATGCTCAGTACACTTAACATTGCAGGTTTGGTCTACAGCCAGTTTAACATCAGTATAAATCTTAGTGTCAACTCGAATAACCATTGATTTTCAGAAAGCGTAGGTAAATACAGATATTCTCAAAAGGGGGCCTGGCTTTGTGAAAAGGGAGGAGCAATGGCCATGTTGCTAGTCAAGGAAGTTTTAGATATGAAAATTTTAATTATTGTCTGGAAGTATAAAAGGGTGGCAGACAATAACTGCTGTTTGGTGGGATGTTGCATAAATGGAAAATAAAATGGAGTAAGGTAGATTTTGGTCTAGTCAACTGCGAAGTTCAACATGCAGGTGCCACAAACACTGATAATACCTGGAAGTGGCACAGACATGGGGATTATGGAACCCTGGGAACTGAAGGGATTTCTGCTAACAGGGAGAGGCACAATGAGAATCTATGGAGCATTAAACCTTTCAATGTATTTTTGTGTAACAACTGTCAGGAAGAATTAATTAATGCTTACTGCTGTGAAATCTCGAGGCCTTTATAAAACCATTAATGTATCATTACATGTTATTTGTAAATACCCTTGTGACATTATCAAAATCTCTAAATATAATTGTTTGGGATTTTTGTCAAGATTATATGGAACTAATATGCTCAATGTGCAATCAAGCAAGTGATATGCTTGAATTTTATTTGCTTTACATTTTACAATGCCAGTTTAGCATGTCTAAAATTCACCACGACATAAAATGCAACTGGAAAAACAGTCTCTCTTGCGTGTTGGGGAAAGAGCATGTGGGCTCTGTTTAGTTTGCTGAATGATAAAAATATATGCATGTGGAAGAAACTTACTAGTTTACATTTGTCATGTGACCACTCCATCAATCAAACACAAAATTCAACATTTTCATTCTTTCTAAGAAATTATTTCATAATAGTGTTTTGCTTTTAGGTCTTCTGTTATTGACTTTTCAACACTTTTAAGATAGATCATCACCTATATGCAACTGCAGAACATGATCATAAGTAATTAAAACTAAGAAAGAAATTCTCACATTGCTCTGCAATTTTTTGCAAGTTTTTAAGTCAATCTGCAACTATTTTAGATCGCATTGTGAAGTTTAAATATGAAATACTGAAATGTATGTACATCACACAAATTGTTCTAAAAATGAAAGTAGGTCAGATTTCTGGAAACTCCATGCTTGAGTTAGAGTGACTTCTGATTAAAAGACTTTCTGCATCCAGATACATAATGAATGTTTATTCTTAGCTGTTTATTTGCTTGTATTACTTGAGTTATACAGCAGCATTTTCATGTTGCTTGTTCAGCACTAGTTTTGTTTAAATTTTGTGTTGTTACTTTTTAAATTTTTTACATGTTGTTTCTTTATATGCAAACCCCATAAATATCTTATCTTCACTACCAAGTGATACATTCACAGATTAGAATTTAAGTCCTGGTATGGAAAGGAAGATTGGTCATAATATAGTCTTAGAAGTAGTTATTTTTTAATCTTAGTGGCCTGTAAACAAAACCTTTTAAGAAGACAAAGGACAAAAGGATGGTGTAAAGATTCAGGATTTAGAAGTGTTGTAGAAATAAAAAAGAGATGTCTCAGGAGCTCATTGTAGACATTTGAATTGAAGACCATTGGAAGCCATTGGGGAGACATTCCAGTGAGTTCTTTCGGGCAGCCTGTGTCAGTTCTTGGAGTCACTGAACCACTAGAGTGGAAAGGCACTTCGGAGATTCTCCAGTCCAACCCCTTGTTCAGAGTGGACTCTCCAGCAGGGTGTTGCTCAGGGTCATGTCCAGTCAGGTTCTTGAATATCTGTACGGCTGGACACTCCACAGTTTCTTAACCTTTTTCAGTGCTTGACCCACCCTCACAGTAAATCTCTCGATGGTACATCTCAGTACGACCAAGAGTACAGCCAGAGCAATATATGACTCTGCTTGCTACTCCCCTTGATAAAGGATAAGCCTTCCCCTTACTGTATTCAGTTGAAGTTTAAGTACAGGTCTAAGGTGTGGCTTGTCACACGGCTGCATACTTTTTTCCTCCTAAACATAATAATGACTTCTCTTCCATGTGTCATTTGAATCACTCGGTCTGAGTGCAGTGCTTTGTAAAGCCTCATGGGGATTACACATTGCTTTTTAGATTAGCTCAGGGTCTTGTGCTTAATTTAGTGTTCACAGAGTGGATTCCGTAATGTGAAACTAGTCAAATATTCTTGGTCATTGACAGAGAGTAACAGCTTTGCTCAGAAAGACCTTCTTGTGAATAAGATAGGAAAACACATGATACTGCTTTGTGCTCATGGATGCAGACAGTGTCTTGTTGCTACTGCTCTGTCAGAGCAGACCAGGGAGAGGCTGCACAGAAGTCCGAGTGGCTGAGTTTGTGGGGGGAAAAACATAGGACTGTAAAGAATAAGGATAAAATGTTTATTCTTCTCCAAGGAAAAAGGAGTTTGGAAATCTTTAATGTGACTTGGAAGTCAGAATGAAAGGAAACCAAAAAACTTGAAACAGAATGTTTCCAACATGCTTGGGGGAAGGAACTGGGGTGCCAAAAACCTCAAAAAGGAAGAGGGCTGCAATAACCAAACTATATAATTACAGTGGTGTATATGAAAGAGGAAAAGACAGAAACTTGCATGCTATTTTTCTTATGTATTCAATTATTCTTTGTATCTGTGGGGCCTTCTATAAAACCTTACCCTTCTCTTCAAGAGGAAGGATAATGCAAAATCTCTGACAGGATGGTGTTTCTTTGTATTTTATTTCACAGCTTTCACACTTTTAGAGACCTTCCAAAAATACCAGTGTTCAAAGCTCTGTTATTTTTAAAGAGCAGCTAATCACAAAGGCAAGCTGTGTCAGACAAAGCATACCTGTTATGTACCTACTTGTAAACCTGCAGCCTGAACAATCAGGAGGCTGAAATACAGCTTAGAGTGAAACTCAACTAGCCTTGCTAAGACAGCTATTCTGTCTGTGTTCAGAGTTTGAGGTATACAGGGTTTTTTTTGAAAACCAGAATAAGCAAACCACTTTCACCTTTTTTTTCCCCTTTCAGCATGGGAAGATCTTTGTGTTAAAAGGATGGCAGTGGAGGTGGGCAAACCTGTACAGTGCCTTTTAAGTGTCAGTGTCATGTGGGACAGTTGTGAATGAATGCAGTATTGAAGTATCTGAGAGAGCAGTCTCAAAGTGACACTGAACATGACCACAAGACAAATACATTCTTGATCTGTTCTTGAGATTTGATCTGAATCTCCAAATATTGTCTGTCAGTGTTAAAAAGCATGACTTGTTCAGCATGACTTTAAAAGAATGAGATTACTGAAATTTCAAAAATTTTGTGTTGGTTGTTGAATGATATTGCCCCAAATAATTACAGTGTAATGTAAAATATGTTCTCACGAAGAAAATCTGTTTGCTATTTTCTCCCATGACTTTTATCCCAGGAGAAAATTTCACTGTAGGCCTAAGCTCAAGATTCTTGAGTCTGTGTCCAGTCTTTTCAAGCGATCCTAATGAAAAATGCTTTATTCAATAGATATAAATTTTATTTTTATCTTCCTTTCTCTTCTGAAAACAGTCAAACCTGCAGAGGGAAATGAAAATTAGTCTATTAATTGCCTAGGATTTCTAAATGTAATAATGAGGTACAGCAGTGTGCCATTCTTTCAGCTGTTTTTGGCTGCAGAGTAAGGCTGGGAGTACTTAATGGGGTATGTTTAACTCTGTATTATATTACCTAAAAGAAAGCCAGGGCTAATAAAAGAGAGAGTATACAGAGAGCAATAGTACCAATAAATACATAGACTAAAAATAATGTTACAAAGAAAAAAAGAAAAAAAAAAAAGCTGTTACACAGTACTTTTCATTTCTAAACAAAGAATTTTTTCTCTTGCATTGAACAGAACTCCTTAAAAGATGTTGAAGAAGATACATAAGAAGAGTAATACATATTTTAAAATAAATTCTAAATGAGAGTTTAAATATGTGAAAGTATCGAATTATGTACCACACTAAATCAATAGAATAGTTAATACTGCTGATTCCCTAGAATTCCCTAGAATCCAAAAATTAGCTTAATCATACATAAAACTGAAAACAAAGAGGAGGACTGTGCCAGACGCATCATTTTGTAATGAGTGAATAAAGTCCTTACTCAGTATGGCAACAAGAACCAAATACACATGGTTTTGTATGACATGGTTGTGAGTAGATACAATAATGAAATTGGTGACCTCAGGACATGTTTCTTTCCATCTGGAATATATTATGATAGATTAGTCCTAATGAAGTAGCTGGATTTTATTTGGTACACCTGATTTCAGCCAACTGTACTAAGTGAAAAGATTTTCTCTAGTTTGAATTGGTTTGTTTGAACAAATGATTAAAAATCACTGCACTGCAAAGTGATTATTAGCACACAACTCTACAGACAGAAGAAGGTTAGGGAAAATCATGTCAGTAAGTGAAAAGATAGTAATTCAGCAAATAAGATTGTAATCACTGATTTTGAGAAAAGTAGTTATTTGAATTTTCATCTGGATTTCTGATAAAAATATGAAGATAAGCATGGTGGAAAGAAAAAAATGACAAGGAAAAGTTAGACGAGAAGTGACTGGGAAGATATAGAACTATCAGTTGTTAAGTGAAAAGTTGTACAAAAAATAGTTTAAATAATTTTTAGTTTGAGTCTGTGTGAGCGTATTTTGCACATCCATGTATTTAAGGTTCAGATTCTTACTTCCAACCAGTTTAGAACTGTGTGTTCAATGTATAGACCAAAGGCTTCTGTTTCTTTGGGGATCAAAATAGTCAGTGTAATTGAAGGTAGGAGAAGAAATTTTGAAGGTTGAAAATGATCAGGTTTTAGAGGTAGCATTTATTTGTAAATGTTGACATACCGACAGTTTCCAGCATCTTGGTATAGCTCAGAAAAGCCAGTCTGGACTCCACTTCTGAAGAATCTTTGATGGAAGGGAAGGCAATTTGCTGAAGAGATACTTGGCCTAGCTGAATTTGGTATTGTAGCCCCCCAAAGCAATACCAGATACATTAGTGTCCTTTAAGCAATTATCTACTGAGAAATGAAGTAGTCTACAGCCATTTTGGAGCCACTCTAATATTATGCTTCTCAGAGCCAACCTACAGGAGAGAGAAGCTCTCGCGTGTTTCACTGAGAATGCAAGTATTGGCTTCCACTCATTCCAAGGCAGCATTTTTGGCTAGAATACCAAATATCTGTTTTGAAGGGGCTTGTATTCAAAATCATGCCTTGAGTGGTGAAAATGGGTATTTTGGAAATCTTTTCTCAGTTAAACACTTACGTTACTCTCCGTAATTATGAAATTAAAACGATTCCCTGGGATATATTCCAACAGAACTGTTGTTAAAATCAAACAAATCCTACTGGACTGGCATGTACGGTTTTGACTGTTTTCTGATCTTTATGGAGATACTGAGCAGAGTTTGCTTTTTGAGCAAGTTTGCAGTAATACCTTATCCTGCAGAGATTTAAGTGCGCTTTGCTGTCACTGCACCTCAGTGATTTCTATATATAGCAGGATTAGACACAAAGTGTTTTTCTGAGTTGATTTCAAAACTGAAAAAAAAAAAGAAATACAAAATGTCAAGAAAAACGCATTTATCTGATTATTTAGTCACCTGCTCCTTACATTCCAACACTTATGTGAGCTGTTTTGTTGTTTTCATGTTTGATGTAGACATCCAAATGCCTTGTCTGTGTCAGATGGATGCGTTTTTTGTTGAGTTTGCATTTGGGTGGGATTTACTGATGGTTTTAAAAGGGATGAAGAATGCATGTCTGCTTGGGTGTTGATGAACATATGTTATGGCCATATTTGTTTTCATGGTATGTTATAGTTTGTAGAATGTGTCACTATGTAAGGCTGTCAGTAGGTGTATATTGTCTTTTATGCTAGAGTTTGGATTTTTTGAAATGACTAGTCACTATGATTTTGGTCTTTAAAAAATTATCTGTAATAATGGATACAACTTTTTTATTCAAGATCATTATGCCATTTCTGTGTCTGCATTTGTGACATTATCCCTGCCTGGAGTGCCCCTGGGGCCAGAGCCAGGCTGGTGAACTCTCTTGGGAATGGTCCCATGAATGTGTTCACCCACCTGCTCGGGGGCTGGCCATTGCCAAGGCTGATTCTGTTGTTTGTTAGATCTTGGTTGTACACATCCATTCCAGGTTAACCTGGACAAGTGGGGCAGTATTCACCGGAATGGTAGATGACAGTAAGCACAGCTAAAATAAATGCAAATCCTTAGAAGTGCAGAGACTAAACAACATCAGTTAGTGCAGACCCTGTGACCTCTTAAAGGAAAAACAAAAGCCTGTTTCCTAGGCTGTCTCAGAAAACTGCAGCATTTTGAAATTTTTCTAGATCCAGGAGACTGAAGGGTGGTTGATGGGTCGCAGACAGTGAGTGTCTCATTTTGTCTTTTTACACCTTATGAGCTCTCAGTGCAGAGGTTTGGGACCAGAGAACAAAGTTGTTCAGCTGGCAATGCCACTGTACCTGGATGTGGAGTATCCTCCTTTTCAAAGCCCTGTGACTTTCAAGCCTTATATATGGCCTTGAAAAGTGCTGCCTTTTTACGTATTTACTTTTATTTTTAACACTGGCTCAGCAATCAAAGTGTCATAAAAAAAGCACCAAACAGAATGACAGTCAAGGGGAAAACTGTAAGCTAGCAACATTTTCAGGCAAGGTCCATTTAGTTTTTTGCTTTGTTTAGTATAATAGTGAGTGCAGAGGCAGTGTCTTGATATCTTGCCAAGTCATACACACCTTTCTCCTTGCTTGGGTACAAAGTACAGCATCGTGCTACAGTGATAACTATTCCAGGGCACTGCACCTTGGTAGTCTGCACTGGGGATGTTGTCACCATGAAGCCTAGCATTGTTTGACCCAAAAGAACTTGGACTGACTCAAAGCCTCCTCGGGCAGAATCACAGGTTAGCAAGAACCAGAGGAGTTGAGTGAGGCCTCTGTGACTGGGATGGAGGGGGAAAGGTTAACAGTAATGACAGGGGCAGTCAGGAGGGCTCCAGGCCAGAGAACAGTTCTGGCACATTAAAGTCATGAGTTTAGACATAGTTTTTGGACTGAAGCCGTACTCGGGGCAGCATCCAGCAAAGCAGATACGCTATGCACAGACCACAGACTTCTGCAGTGTCACTCAGGCTTCGAATGAGAGCTGACTGCACTCTTCACCTTGCTAACTACTTGGCTGGGGAGCTGGAGCAAGTGAGCTCTTGCTGAACAGAATCTGTTCGCTGGGCAGTGGTGCGCTGCAGTCAGAAATCTGGGAAGCCAAACATCATCTTTTTTGGCACTGCAAATTTCTCTATAACATGTCATGAGGGTGTGCTCATCACTGATTAAAACCTCTTGCTTCCTCCCAGGACAGGGATAGAGGTGTGCAGGCACCTCACCTCTGTTTGATGGCATCCCTGTGAAGAAACAGGGCTGCTGACAGTGTGAGCTGCTAATTTAATGTCAGCTGTTGCTGGTTCCAGCTAAAGCAGGAAAAGCATTGGGCAAGACAAATTGATGCAGTCTGAATATGTAAGGGCTAAGTTTTTCATCTATAGGTTCTAGATCACTTTTTTGCAGATTGGGGTTTCAGGCCTTGCAAGAAAATAATTGCTGATGATGCAGTGAAGTGAGGAAGGATGATGGAGCAAAACTTAAGCTGGCATCAGGATGGACTGAGAGGAGAGCCTGGAAAGGATGGCTCCAAGGTGATCAGCTCTGACTGTGCTGGATCATTCTTCAGGTCCCTTGGCCCAGACACCCAGGACAGGTGTCATGTGCTAACAGGGACTGCTTTGTCTTGAGATATGCATATTTCTCTTATACTTTACTCAACCACTCACAATAAAACTACACTGTGTCTAGCTTGTTTCTTAACTAATTAGTTCTTTGGGTAACAGCCTTTTCTTTAAGGTCATGTAGACTAAAGGTATTTGTAGGATACTTTGAGAAGTCCTTATGAATGTGCTTGCAAACTCTTTTCTGAGCTTTGTACTAGCAATAAAAAGACCATATTCCTGGGTTTCATAATCCCTGCAGCAATATGATAAGGCTTTTTCTATCTTCTGGACTTACAGTGTAAGTTTGAGATATTCAAAGGGCTTTTTGAAGTGCAATTTTGTTCACAGAGCTGATAATTAAAGTAGATGATAATAGGAAAGGGAGGAGTCCTATAGAATTAGGTAACAGCCTATAGTTAGGTGGTATAAAATAGTGGTGGGAGAATCATATGTTAGAATGGCATTTGTAATATATGTAAACATGTGGTGCTAATTAGGAGTGGTATTTTATTAAATTAAAAAGATTGAATATATATTGTTGTAATGGATGCTTCATTGTTTTCAGCAAGCATCATCCGTTCCTTTAATCTTGAAATTATAATGCCTCTGCCATATGTTGTGCTGTGTTGCTCAGCTAGTATGTAGACAAGGAAGATTTCTATATTGAGCTTCAGAATGCAAGTTCCACTATTGGTTTGGGTTTTTTTTTTGGTTTTTTTTTTTTTTTTTTTTAATTATTATTATTATTTGGAGGAACAGGTTTGGAAGCCTGAGACTGAGAGGGGAATTTGTATTGTGCTTTGTGTAGTTCAGGATACAGGACTGGAATTTTTAATTTCTTTGAACTAAACAACTCTAAAAGAAATAGACGGGCTTCATTAAGAGATACTAATAAATATTTTGTAACGACTGCCTCAAAACGTCCACACTCAGACTAAAGCATGAGAGTACCTCTGTCTTAATTGGTAAAGGGACACTGCAGACGAATTTTTGCACAGCTATTTGGCAAACTTAATTCCCTTCTTGTAAAAATATGGACATCTCGCTTTATTTGAGAACTCAGAAGTAATCCTTGCTTGAAAACTCCTCTTAAAATGAAGTGGAACATAGGAGTTGGAGTTTTCCTCAATAAAACAATAATTGCAAATGAAGCCGATATATGCCAATGCAATCTTCTAGCCCTATTCTTAGCTGCAGTTTTGAGGAATGCATTTGCTGAGTATGTAAAATGTGTAGCAGTCCAGATCTGTAGTGACTTTGGAACATTTGGTATACATTAAGTAATAGGGACTGGGGTTTCGAAGAAAACTCTGTGAGTTGTGAAAAACCCAAGTGTATTCTGTTTTGACTAGCATTCTGTGTTTGTTGTGTTTGGGATTTTTTTAGCTTTGGGTCCTGCTATGTTTCTTCAGGATAAATTGTCATGCTGACACTTGAAAATGGTTTGGTAAAAGCATTTTGTTCATGTTTATAATCTTTGAGCATGATATACTTTCTTAATATGTTGCAATTAGATTTTATATTCTCTGATGTGATTGTTTTCTAACAAGGCCTTTTTATAAATAAGGAACATAATGTTTGTTAACATTTAATGTAAATGATAACATGCAAACATTTATTGAGCTATACACCATATTAGAGATTATAATTTCAATTTATTACCATAACTGCTTCACAGAAGGGCAGTGTTACTAATATTTCATACATGATTGTTTTCTGGTGGGTTTTGGTTTTGGTATTTTGTTGGTTTTGTTTGGTTGGTTTTTTGGGGTTTTTTTAATAGCAGTTACTTCATAAAAAAATTGGTAAAAGTATTAATTAACTCTGCAATTTATTAAGTGGTTAGTGCACACTTTTGACTTATAGTTTCTATTTAAAATTACAGATACTACGTTTAGTATTTCCTGTTTTATTCTTGGGGCTGATGCAATTGTGTGTGTGCTGAACTTTCTATGGTTATGAGGTGAAAGTGAAAGTATTGAGCAGGGAGGAAGGGATGCAAAGGGAATTTTGTGAGGATGCTACCCAAGGACAGGTGACAGCTCAGTTAAAAGCAACTGATCAGTTTTCTGCCCCATGTGTACCTCCTGCCAGACACAGTCTTTGGTCACTGCTGTCTCCTGACCTGTTCTGGTGCATTTGCTGGGGAATGCTAGTAAGTACAGGCCAAACTGTGCCAAGGAGTAAGCTCACATTTAATTAATATGGGTGATTTCTGTCAATACCCCAGCCCGGCTTGTTTGTTAGAATGAATATGCTTTGGGAAAAGTCATAGGCTTTTCTTAGAGTTTGTCATCACTTTTAGCTTGTACCTGACTCAAGTCATTTCAGCCTGTCGTTACTGTTCATGCTAGAGCCTCATTCTTTAAGATGACAGGCCTTCTGTAACTTCTGTATTTTTGTCACTTTAAATATAGTTTTTGTTATTTGATTGCATGTTGAGAACATACATGCTCTTGAATTGCAACCAAATCTGTAATAATTGTTCGGGAAGGGGTTTTCTTTGGGCTTATTCTTTGCAGCTCAAATTATGGATCTCTAATGGTGAACAAAGAAATACTTGTCAACATGAGAAAAATCTGATAGCTATAAACAACAAGGAAATAACTAGAGTAGTGGTGGCTGATAATTATAAACTGGATATTTATTCACTACATTGGTTTATAGGTCTGCGTGCTTATTTTTTTTCCAGTGGATTTATATTTAAAAATGGTTATATGCAAAAGAACAAACTCTCCCTGCAGATTTAACACTCCAGCATCTTTTAAGGCCAATATAACAGAGGATTTCAAAAGCAGTAACTATAGAGTTCTATTTTGGCATCATGATTTTTTCAGAAGGGCTTAGGTTGAAAATCCCAGCAAAAAATTTTAAATGAATAATTTATATAAAAGATACATTAAATATTCGTAGAGTATAGAAAGCATGTGTTCCACCTCAAAATACCATAGGTACTATAGTTAAAATCATGCTTCCAGATTCAAAGAAACTTCTGCTTCTAGCCTAGGCATAATTAAGTGGTAACAGACAGAATAAACACCTACATAATGAAAAGGATCACAAAACTTACCAGTTTGAAAGGGGACCTCTGAAGATCATCTAGTCAAACCTGTCTGCTCCAAAAAGGATCGATTGCAGCAGGTTGTTCAGGGCTGTGTCTGGTTGAGTTTTGATATCTCCCAGAGCGGAGTCTCCACAGCCTCCCAGGGCAATCTGTTCTAGTTTTCAACTATCTGGTCAATAAAATAATTTCTTTGATGTTTAAATGCCGTTTTCTGTATTCAGTTTGTACTCATTGACTCTTGCATGTTCTGGATCTCTCTGGGCCAATCTTTACTGTCTCCTTCAGGTACTTACATACATTGAGCAGATGTGCCCAGAGCTTTATCTTCTCTGGGCTGAATAGTCCTGGCTGTCTTGGTCTCTTTGTGCTGTTCACTTCACTTGCTCCAATATTTCCATGTCACACCAGTGCTGTGGGGAGGGAAAGCATCACCTCCCTTGACCTGCAGGGAACAATCTCCCTCATGCAGCCCAGGCTGCTGCCAGCCTTCTTTACTCCAGTGGTGTATCACTGGCTTATGGTCCTTTATCATGCCCAACATGGTGTCCACCCAACGCCCCAGATCTTTTTCTGCAAAGTTGCTTTCCAGTAGCAATTGCCCCAAGCCTGCATTGGTGTACGAGGTTATTTTTTCCCAGGACTGAGCACTTTCCTTTGGACTTTATTAAACTCTTGTTGGCCTATTTCTCCAGCCTCTCAAGGTTCATCTGAATAAAATGCAAACATCTTGTGCATCACCCTTCCTGCTTGCTTTATGTAGTCTGCAAACTTTCAGAAGGTGTTCTCTGTCCCATTACCAGGTCATACATTGCAATGTTAAACAGTGCTGGTCCCTGTAGCTACTTCCTGGATATTCCACTAGTGACTGGCCTACAGCTGGAAATCGTTCTTCTTACTCATCACTGACCTTTGAGCTCAGCCTCTGCTTTTCAGTCCACCTCACAGTCCACTGACCTAATCAGTGTTCTTTCAAATCTTCCTTTTGCTGGTATCATTTCAGTATTTCAGCTTGTGCTTGTTGCCTTTTGTCTCTTCTGGATCTGTCTGAGTCAGTCTTCCTTGCTGCCCCCATCAGTATATACACTGAGAAGCTTCCATGAGTATTTTTTTTTCTGGGCTGGACAGTCCCAGATCTCTCAGCATCTCTTAATATCAGATGCCCTATAGAAGCCCTTCTTATTGCTCTGCTCACCTTTCACTTGGATTTCGTTTCAGATAGGCTTTTGCCTTCCTAACCCCATCTCTGCACCTTTGGATAATGTATTTTTCTTTCTTCTAGCTCACCTGTCCCTGCTTCTACCTACTGAATACTCCCTTCTTCTGTCAGTCCAGTCAGGGACCCCTTATTTACCCCTGCAGGAATCTTGCCACCTTTGACTTCTTGCTTGCCAATATCAACCACTCTTGAGCTTGGAGGATATAATCCTTGAAAAATCAACTAGCTGTCTTGGGTTTCCCTTGCCATGACTGTATCCTATAGAATTCTGAACAGGCTGAAGTCTTGCCTGGAGCTCAGTGTTAGCAGTCTGCTTTCTGCTTTCTTCCCTCCTCTGAAGATCACAATCCCCTCTATCTCATGGTCACTGCAATGAAGGCTGGCTGTGGCCTGTGCCCAGCTGGAGCATGGTCTTTACAGAGAAGTTACAAATAGAGCTGTAAAAGAAGTCTGTTTGAGCTAAAGCTTACTAAAAGTCAATGAAAAAAAATAGGGGTCCATGTTTCATATTCATATCTGCTCATAAATTTCATCTTTGTGGAGATTTTACTTACTTCTACTTATGCAGAGATTTCATTAATTTTAGATTATGTATTTTAATTTATATAATCCATTGTGCCAGACACTGGTGAAAATAATACTGTTTTTGACAAAGGATTATTTCATTTTTTAAATGTCTTATAAATACTGTAAACTCTCTCATTTTGGTAGCACAAGTGCAATTCACAAGTCTTTTCTGTCACAAATTGTTTTGACACCGAAGAAGGGAATTTATGCCTTATAGGAGAGAGGAATCTTTCCTTCGCTTTACATACTTGTCCCTTAATAATCAGTTTTTTCACTGACCACTAATGCAAGATGTACAGTGGGTTTTTTCATTACATGACAACTAACATGGTTTGGGGGAAAAAATCCTGGACCTTTTGAATTGTGTTGGAAGTTAAGTTCTGCTGTTACTGTGACCAATTAAAATGAAAAAATATTGAAGATCTTCTTTCAGGCTATTAATGTTTTGTGTTCCACATAGTATTTTTTTAACTAATTTGAATCAAGTTTCTTCAAGTATGTTTTGGTTTACTCTTTGTTAAGGTAATGGTGTTATTGTAGCCTTTTCCTTTCTGACATTTTTGGTGCCTCTTGAAGAAATGTGCATTTCTGTAGGCACTTTAACAGAAGAAAGAACAGGTAGAAGGGTACTGTCTTCTGTGTCTATGCCTCATACAACCTGAAAAGTGAAAAGTAGTTTCAATCTTTTTTTATTATTTTCCTTACCATTTTGTATTTAAATACAAAGACTACTTACAAGCATTAGAAGCACAATTAACACAGATCATTTAATGGGATGAAAGAGTATGTGGTAGGTGCTCTGCAACACATTAGATGATATTCTGTGGCACTATGTCATGCAGTTCAGTGTTGATGTGTGGTTCTTTTACCCTGTCATATCTCTTAGGTGAGCATATCAAAACAAACAAAATGTGAGATGTGAAAAACTAGATTTCTGTAGAAATAGTTGCTGAATGTTTTTCAATTTGGTGTTTCTTGAGTAAACTTATGAAGACAACACCCTCGGGCTTCACTTCACCTTTGAGATCTTACAGTCAATAGCTTGAGGAGCACGGATGAAAATAATACTAAACCATGTTTGTTCTATCAGAGAATGGATTAAAAAAAGATTCAGTGGTGTTTTATTGGCCATATTTCAAGTAATGAACATGATTTAATAGGTGTTAATCTATGGAAGTAAGTACTGTGAAACACTTCGAGAGTTGTACTTGGTGAGCTAAAAGAATTTATCGAAAATGAGTCTATAATTTCTTGTGTACTGCAAGAATAGATCCACATGAATTTTCTGTTGCTAGTGGAAAAGATTATATCTTACTACAGTCTTGGAACTCAGGATCTGCATGGCAAATTTCATTTTTCAGTTAATATCATTGCTTGTAATTCTGCACAGCGAATTCTTTTAACTCTTGCCCCTAAGCAGACCAATTTGGCCCTTATGTCTTGTATTTTAAAAGATAATGGGAACACACAGACTTAATTAACAATAAATTCTTCTAAAGGCAAAAAAGGTCTATCCAGTAATCTCCACTGCAGCAATTTTTGTAGGAAGCAGTCTGTATGTATTAACTAATTTTAAATTTTCTTGCATCTTTTTCTAGAAATTTTGGTTAACTTTCAGAGTATGGATGCTAATGTAGAGTGTCTTCTAAATCAGATTCTTGACACACAGTGTATTAGCATTGTTTCTGGCTATTTTTGGAGGTGACAAAGTTTTGTATGAACATTTAAATTTTCTGAGCTAGGTTTTTGTGCTGCTAAAATGACTAAAAACAGAAAAGTGAAACTTCTCAAATGAAACCTGCCTTTATTTAGTTAAATGGCAACATCTTTTTGAGTCAGCTTCTCAGAGAAAGGTTGTATTCCTTTACATCAGTTAAATGCTACTTCCTTCTTACAAAGGTTTGTCTAAATTTAGCTTATGGCTCTATACTACTGGTGACATGCAGATAAAGCACCGCGAATTAAATAAGATGTTCCTACATTACAAAATCTGAGATCAGTAAGATGTCTTATCTAGCACTGCTGACGCTATATTTTGATACTTGGCATCATCTAATTTGTGTCTTTATAACTCTGAGGAGCTTGAGGCAACCACTGAACTCATTCCAAAGTGAGTTCAGTGTATATAAGCATCTTCATAAAATCTTCTCTTGCTTCAAACATCCTTTTGAAACATATGCATCAATGAATTAGATGTAGGATCTGCTTTAGATCGTTTTCAAGAAGAGACACAGAACTTTTTTCAAAGATCAGATTTCAGTGTTTATCTCAAATGTTTTAGCACTCAAATTTACTTATGAAAGCAAGAAAATAATTTGAAGTATCCCGGAAATACAGATGAAGTTCTTGTACCACCTGGCATATTTTCTAAACAGCTTTCCTCTAAACAGATTAAAACATTGGGCAATTTCCACCCAAAAGGTAATAGGTAGGATTCATCCAAGAATACTCAGAGATCTGGCTGATGTTATTGTGAGGCCTCTCTCAATAATTTTTCAATGGTCTTGGGAATCCGGAGAGGCCCCAGCTGGAAGCTGGCCAACCTTGTACCAATGTTTAAGAAAGGCAATAAATATGACCCTGGAAACTACAGGCCTATGAGTCTCACTTCAGCGGCTGGTAAAATTATGAAGAAGATTTTTCTGGGAGATACTGAAACACTTTTACAGACAATGCAGTCAGTGGTCACAGCCAGCACGGCTTCGTGAGTGGAAAGGGTTGCTTGTCAAAGCTGTTGTCCTTTCATGAAAGGTAACCCAGGTAGTTGATCAAGGGAAGCCAGTTGATGTAATCTTATGGATTTAAAATTCCTTTCCTCAAGAGTTGCATGTGGGTTATATAAAATGGTAGAGAAGACATGGATTGACAAATAGAAAATAAGCTATTACTGTGGTAGAGGAAAAATACATAAATTCTGGATGTTGTTTGTAACAACTGCCAAACAAAATGCTTGAATGTCTTGAGGTTTCTGCCAGCATGTCACCTCTCTACGCTGTTGACAATGTCTGCTACAGGAAGGTGAGATGGCCCAGGGGATGCTTCTGGTCAGATGGGTCAGCCCTCTGCTCTCAAGGGTTTCTGTAGGGTTTTTGGCCTTTGTTTTGGTGTGGTCTGTGCGGCTGTCTCCATCCATCATCTTGTGGTAGTTCGCTGGGACAGAGGCCGTTCCCAATACACAACAGGTGTATTTGCCTCCTCTTCTGAGGGGTAAAATAGATCAACAGGCTGGACCTGAGCTGTTCTTGCCATTGGCATTCGTGATGAAGGATGATCGTGGCTCCATTGAATTCATTTGGGTTTTATCCCATCTTGTCTGTTAACTTGTTGTGGGAGTAGTGGGAAGGTCCCTGACAGCTTTTGCTCTTTATGCTCTCATGAAATGTCAATACTGTAGTATTCATATTTAACCTGATTTAGGGTTTGTATGATACCACTGATGAGCATAACAAATCTTATTAGTATGGCAGAAATAGAATTTTCCCATCATTACATTGTTTGTGTTCCTGTACAGAAGAGGTGTGTGATATTAAAGGGTATGTGAGAGTAACACAAATGCACATTATTGACTTCTGACAACCTTTGTGTTCAACTAAAAAATCTGATTACACTGTTAAAATAATATTTATTTTCCCAGCAGGTTCTGAATTGATCTTTAGTAATATTGTATATTGAAAATATTTGCAGAATGTTAAAGGCCTATTTCTGTACTAAGCAGATTTTGTTGATACACAAGAGTGATGTTTTTCTGATCATATTAAAATTCTCAATTTAACAGCCAGAAACCTAGGAAGTGAATTTGAAGTGCTGGTGCATTTGTTTTCAGAAGAAAACAATTAGTAAAAATATTGTATCCCACCCTGAGAGTGCTGCTGGCTATTGGACACGAGCCTTGCTCTCTGGGGTAGTTTAGTTGTCCAAAATGTTTAGATGATTTTATTAACTATATATATGAGGACCGTTGGGTTCAAACAGAAAATACTTGGATGCCTTAACTTGCACCAATCTTAATCTTTACCACAGCATCCCACAGCCCAGCAGCAGGGGGAAAAAAGTGTGCCTCTTGTCTTTGGAGGCATGCACGTGGTGCTTGCAGGGGGTTCTGCATTCATGCTAGAATGCCTTGTCCTGGGGCTGCTTCATATTTCTGGAGAAGCAGTAACATCTCTTGGATTTGAGTTATTTCTCTGTTTCCACAAAACATACCATGGAATAGAAATCACAGGAGAATGACGTTATTCAGGAAATAATAGTATTGGAATCTCATATATGCTTAACTCAATATAAACAACTCATATTCTGAATTCCATAGATGACTGAATGCATTTAAGAATCTAAAGAAGCTAAATTCAAGTACCCAGAACCTGCTTGTTATGTGTTTTTTGCAATCTTAAGGAAAAGTGATGTTTGGTTCAAGAGGTTTTGACTGAATAACTGCATCAGTTAATTACTGTGATTAATGCAGTAATTGGTGGTGTTGATCTTTGCAGGCTTTATGTAAAACTTTGTAGTAAACTAGACAATGCTAAAAAAACCCTTGAAATAGTTCTTCTTAGAGCGGAAGGATAGCACCTCTCATCTACAACAATTGTTTTGCCTATCCAGTGTCCCTTATGATGCTCTAAAATCTCATCACATGAATACTGTTCTTTTTGGCAACAAGAGTCAGGCAGTGAATTAAAATGAGAGGATTTATCCAATTTATGTTTTCCGAGAAATGTAATTTCATGTCTACTTTTTCTCAGAGATATCACATCTTACAATGTTAGTGGCCCAAAATTTTATTTCTGCATTCCAGTGAAGTCAGTAAAAATACACTAATACAAAAGAACAAAAATTATCTTTACTGTATTTCTAATTATATACTAAAAGTAATGTATTGTGATTATGTCAGTTCTTAATCTATTTTGTTCTTTACAAATGAGTTGGGATTAGTTTCAGTAGAATATCTGATTCTTACTTCTTATGAATTTCAGCTAAGTTGCTATAATTTAAAAATGTCTGGTCAGCAAGAAGGATGTGAAAGAATACTAATTTAATAAATCTGTACTGATTCTGTGTAGGGAAATTGACTGGTGGGGATGCAGAAGATAAGAACAAGTGGAACTAATTGCCAGCTAACCTTTATTCCCTACTCCTTCAGAAAGTTTCTTACCAAAGAAGAGATGACTGTAGGATCACCTCCCTCCTACTAGGAGTGGCAAAATGTCCTAGAATAACAAACATCAGAATCTGCTATAAAGATTCCACTTTTATCTGGTGTTTCTAGATTTAGCTACAAACCATTCTTTGCCATGTAAACAGTCTTCACAGGAAAAAGAGAACATCAAATAAAACTTAAGAATACTTTTCTTAAACTTGTTTGTACATGCTACATAGTTAATCCTATATTAATTTGAATTACAGAAAGTCAGATCAGATTTGGAATTTTTAATCTCTCCTTAAACAGTGTTTCAACAGAAATTATCATTTGGTCCTGAGTTTATGGGGTGTTAATTATATTACAGTAATTAATGTTACCTCACTTTGTGACAAAGACCCTGAAGTATGTGCCAGCATAGCAACACGTGCTGAGTCTTTTGTTTATGCCTTGGCAGAAGTGTCCTCTCCTTCCCAAAAAGAGAAATTATAGCTGTGCTTTAGATACATCTGCTACAGCTACCACTTAAACCGTGTGCTTTTATACTCTTTGGTAAGCTTTTCTGCAAAGTTTATAGTTAGAATTTTTTAATACAAGGTCTATTTCAAATTATTATGGTTTTATTTATTTATTTACTCATTTTTACTTCAGAAAACCTACCAGTGAGTCCAGTGGAAAAGACTGCCTGAAGGCTTTGCAGTTTGTTAGGTACAGCCTTACTCTAGCTGCAGTGCAGAGCTGCATCTCCACAGGGGATCTCAGGGGGAGGCTTTGCAAGATATCGGAAATCAGCAAAAGCTTCTGCAGTGTGGAGGAGGGTGATCACCACGGAGACACAGCCTGTGTGGCTGGAGAAAATTGTTGTGGTAATTTGTTCGACTGTGCAGTAATTAAAACCATTTGCTGTCAGTTACTCTGCTGTTTGCCCTCCTGCTTTCACATGGCTCTGGCGTGAATCTCTTCCAAGACTGTGCAGCCTTACAGTGAGAGATACATACCTTCCTTTCTTTGGTAACTTTGGCTACTTGACTTGGTGTAGAAGTTTCCAAACCTTTTTAAATAACTTAAATGTTCCTATGCTCAGTAGCAGGCAGTCTCTGAAGGGTCTAAATTCCTGAAAAACATTGGTTGTGCTGCTGTTGTACTTCTGAACATTGGCGAAGATGAAGCAAAACGGTGATCTTGCAGCTGCCTCCAAGTATTTGAGGAGCAATTACAAAGTTGATGGAGACAAAATCACCTTAGTACTACCAGGTATTATAACAAGGGTGCAAAATACAGCTTGGGTTGTTTGGCTTAGGAGTGGAAGGAGGATGGGGTACTGCAGCATGGTACTGCAGCATGAGAGCACGTTGTTTAAAGGCTATAAAACCCCTTTCCAGGAATGATTTTTCAAGACTTAGCTAGACAAAGCAACACCTGAATTGGTGACTTGATGCTGGATACTCTTGCACTTAAAGCTCAACATCATACAGGGAACCTGCAGAGGTTTTTATTGATTTTATTTTATTTGTGTCTTAACTCTGGAGTGGTCAGCCAGACTCCAGCCATGGTCACTCAGTTCAGCCTGTTGCTCAGGGGCCTCCCGTGGGAAGGAGTGGCCCCAGCATGGTCATTCTCCTTCTAAGCCATGGATTCCCAGATGCTCCTGTGTCAGACCTGACTTATAGAGGCTTAAAGTGTTTCCAGTGGAAAATAAGTTCATTTCACTATTTTTTTAAATTCTAGTGGCCTGGTCTGACTTTCCCTTGGTTGCTACTGCCTGAGCAGTAACAGGAATTTATGGGCAAGGGAATACTGGGCTTTTAGTTTCAGAAAGGCCACCTGTGGAAACATGATGCAATTACATGTGAGCAGGGGTGAATAAATACCATTCTTAAATGTAATTTGCTTTGTCTCTTGGTCGCTGGCAATTTATATTTTGAGAAAAATATCCTTTATTTGCTTAGAAAACTGCAAATACTGAAGAATCCATTTACCAAACCAGTAACATGTAGACATAAAGAGCAGACAGGTAAAGAGAAGGCATCAAGAAGAGACCTATGTTTATTTTATGGTTGAGTGTGTGTGGGCAGGGCAGTCAAGTTATGGCTTCTGTTTACATCAACAAAATCCCAGAACTAGAATAAAAAACAATGAAAAAGTAAATCTAATTGGGTGAAAAAAAAAGTCTTTTAATAGGAAATTGGTTTTGGGGCACAGCAAATTCTAAATAGTCCTGAAATCTCAAGGAACTATCTGTATGTGCTTTTGTGGAATCCATATCTACTGATATTCAGTACTTTATTCTAACGTTGGGCAGGGGAACTGAGAGCAGGAAGGTCTCCTGTGCTACTGCAGAAGGTTATGAGGTCATTTGATCATCTGGAGGAATACATTTGTGATAGTGAAAACATTTGCTTCTTAAAAGAATGTATCTTTTTTCAGACATTCTGCCATTTCTTATCCAAATTCATGGACTGTGCACCCTCTCAGAGCCCACTTTTGACTTACATATGCAATGGTATATACCACTGACTACTGAGCAGAAACTCTGAATAACAGATAAATATAGAAAGGCTTCAGGCATTCAGTAAAATACATTTCATTTTATGCTGAAGGAGAAAACTTAATCCTTGGCAACGTGCATGGTTCTAACATAAAATTAAATTATATAAAAACTTGCTGTATTAAGAGCAGGCTTTAAAAATTATTTTCTTGAACAGTATTTTCATGTGGCAATATGATTCATTTAGCACCTGCTTATGTGTGTGATTGCTGATCTAGTAATTGATTGCTTGAACTATAAGTTTGTAAACATATATATGTTTTAGTTTCACAAGTATATTAGCTGGCTCTCTTGAGTATTAAAAAAATTATTCAGGTATATGGAAACTAGATATTTTTGTTACTTTACTTTTCTTTGAAGACAAAACATAACTGCTTTAAAAGTGAAATGTGCATATTTAAGTGATTGAGAACAATAATCTCTTTTAAAAAGATGATTTTCCTTTTCTTGCAGACCTACCTCTCAGTGAATTAATGAGATTTTGGCAGATTTTCTCTGTGTAGAACTAGGTTTCTGGTGAATCCTTTATTCCTAGTTCAAATGAATACTTTTTTTTTTTTTTTTTTTTTTTTTTTTTTTTTAAAAAAAAGGGTACATTGGTCCTTAAATCAAATGACTAAAAAACATAAGAGGGCCAAAATCCATACAGCAAACACTATTTATATTCAGCAGAAACAGTGCAGAGAAATTAAGTTCTGGATACTTCTGGATTTAGAGGAATACATAGGTGTCCATCTTCACTTGAAATTTGCCATTTTACTTGTCAACTTCTGGTTACAAAACGTGTATTTTATAATTTTTCCCATGGAAGTGGTTGACAGCAAAAAAGGGTATTCTTATATTACTTTATTTCAAATAAATAGTAGAGATGTTCATCTCCCATTACTGATTTCTTTTTTCCAGGAGTCTTGCCTGTTGTCAGACCGTTCCAATAGGATTTTGGAATGAATTAGTGTTATTAGTAAGGAAATGTGATGTCCTGTCTCTTTGGCAAGAAATATTTTATCACATTTGATGTGGCTGATTTACTCATAAATAGATAACTGACTAAAAGGTGAATTAGTTCAGAAGACACAGATGGTAAAGAAGGTGTAGAAAGAGAACCTTGATTACACAGAAGTATTCCCACTTTAAGCAGTAAAACCAAGAAGTGAACCTGATGTGTAAATCTGGTTGTTACTGGAGATTCAAGCTGGAAGTAGTTGCTGGAAGTGCTCTGGGGTTTGTGTTGCAGGCAGAATAGCTGCCAAGCTTTGAACATTGGCTGAAAAAATAGATCAGGGGTTGGTGTGCAGCCAGCTAAGTACAGCTATGGGACATCTAACAGAGCTCCCGTGTTAAAAGTGGGTAGGACGGATTTTGGCCCAGCAGGATTGCTGAAAATCTACGGTGTCATTTTCTGTGTTTGCACTGCCTGCAGACCAGCTATTTGCAGTCCCACAGCTGCCTGTTCCAAACCAGGAGCCCTGTTGGGGTTGCAGGCTCACAGCTGTATCACAAGGAATATTTTCATTGTCTGTCATTGACTACAGACTTGTCTTACCTTACTTAGCTTCCTGACAAGGCTTGTCAGGCATACTTTGCACTTTTCTTAGGCTTACCTGGCGCTCTGTTACAGCTTCTTCAACTGTAATAGCAGTTGCATAGTGACCGAGAAATTGTTCCCTTAGCTGTTTTGATTTTAGTTTAGTATTGTAGGACTGTGTACAGAAAACCCATTTTTTCCCACAGAATCTCATGCACTTCTATGACTGATAATGTAATAAGTTGCAAACTCCGTGTAGGATGAGCTATGACCATAGGAGAAAGGTATAGCTCAGAGGACCAGAGGCGTAGAGGGACAGCAAAGGAGTTGAGTTGTGAGCACAGAAGATGATACACATATCTGAGAGCTATAAACAGCTCAGAAATGTTCAATTACTGATCACAGAGGGATTGAATTCTTTGGAATGAAGTAAAATTGGTTTTAGGAATTCAAAAAAGAAAAACATCCAAGATATAAACTATAATAAAGCATACCATTTTACTAAAGTTAAATGGTACGTGGAATTGCAGACCAAGGAAGAAAAAAGGATTTTTTTTTCCCCCATCTCTAAGTGCTTCATGATTTCAGTTTTCTTCTGTTTGAGTTGGCTGTAGTTAATTTGTTGCTCTCTGGAAAAGGACAGCAGGAAATTTGGCTGTGCAATGAGATACTTGAAAAAATTCCAAGGCAGCAGCTCAATCTTGGCTTAACTTCAGCAAAACTGTGGAGGAATGAGCCTAGATATAAA
Organism: Pachycephala philippinensis; assembly: GCA_013397055.1. Taxonomy (NCBI): domain Eukaryota; kingdom Metazoa; phylum Chordata; class Aves; order Passeriformes; genus Pachycephala; species Pachycephala philippinensis. The sequence goes on along the minus strand of VWZT01008694.1, from coordinate 105,538 downwards.
AATTAAGGAGAATATGAGCATGAGAGTGTAGTTTCTAATTGTTTTATTTGGAACTAAGATGAAGGTGAGTTTTGCTGACCAGTTCCTTTAATTAAGCTAATTTACAGCCTGGCTCTATAGAGAGTTGCATTGAGATAACTGAAGAGGTTGCAAATTGGGTGATTGGAGAGCTGGTTTGGATTCTTACATTGCCTTTGCCACCAAACAAGGTTTAATTAAATCTTGAAGTCTTGTTTACCTAAGTGTCCCATTGCAGTGCTTGGAAAGAGTGCTTTTAAAATGAGTAAGTATTCATGCTACTTTTTCAGCATCCTGCACTTGCACAGGACACAACACTACCATGTTCTTTCCAAGTGTTGATTTTGTCTGCCTTGTGTGGTAACATTAAAATACTTAATTAATTTATGAAAGGTATGATCATAATTTTACGATGTTTTCATAAATTGTAATTTACTTATCTATTAATAAAACCTTATGGAAAGACTTGTTAAAAAAAGTTCTTGCAATATTCTATCTAGTCTCTCCTTTTTTTCTCCAGATACCTTTAGGCACTTCTATCAAAGACTGAGAAACAAAATACTCTTAGAAAATGAGAAGCCACTTATGATGAAAGAAACCTGATGGCAAAATGTTTCAGTTTTTCTTAGGGGTATTTTTTGGGGCAAGTCCGTATAAAAGTCAGTGTTAAAAGTTAGAGAAGCCCAAATAATTTGTGCAGCAGTTATGTATAGTTACCTTTAATATTTGCATGGCTGATTATTTTTAAATTTGCATCGTGTCCTTTCTGCCATAGATTAATTGACTTAAAAGTAGTGTTGGGTTTGTGTGCTGTTATACGGTCTAAACAAATTTCAAGTTGGATATAGTCATCATCTATTTTTTTCCTCAAAAATCAGGTTGGAGTACTAGAAAATGTTCTGATAAACAGTTGAACTTGATATGGTGAAGTCGCATTTGTCTTCACTAAATTCACTAAATTATAGGTATGTATTCATATATGGCCATGGGTTTATGTAAATCTGAATGACTGTCAGGACTAGCCAGCATAGGCTTAATTTACAAGCATCTTCTGGATGCTACCTAAAGATATTAAGAGTAGGGCAAGCGTTTGTGATAATTCCTCTATAAGGCAGGTGAACCTGGGCTCAGATAGAAGAACTGTGCAGTGACATAATATGTAACAAGTAGTCAAAGGCGTTGAAAAGGTGTGCAGTGGAGATAGTGACAGCTTGTCAGGGCATGGGGGAGAAATGGAAAATATAGCAAGGAGGGAGAGAATTTTAGAAAAAGATACAAAATGATAATCAGATATTTTAAAAAGAGGGAAAAGGTGCTGGTTTAGAACCGAGGTTGGATGTACAGAGCTTATATGCCTTAGTAGCATCCTAGATACTTGCTTTGCATGCAATGCAGGCTGTGTATGAAAAAAACTAAGAAGCAGTTTTTGTGAGATTGTTCAAGTTTTTTTTTGTAGCATTCTGTAGTTGAAGGATAGCATGTATGTACTCATGCCTATGTTCTATGTATCTCCTAACAGCTACCTGGTGTATGGTTGTGATGTTAGTTATTGTAGGATGTTTTACACCATGAAAGACATATAGGAATTTTTTAACTAGTTTGCAGTTTTGATCATGTCTGAGTATTTTTGGTTGATTTCTGTGTGGTAAGGACTGGAAGAGAGATACAATCACGTAAGTTTCAAGTGAAGATGTATCAAGTGGCAGTGCTTTGCTTAATGATAGCTTACTTGCAAGAGGGATGGAAATCCTTGCAGGCAATTTCTACATGGTATAATTAGCATTTTTTATGATGTCAGATGTTGTGGAAAATGTTTGTTATGGAGTATGATACAAGGATCTTCCTTATGGGCATGCTAGTATCATCTGGTGTTTTCGTTATGGAATTACGGTATTGAGCCAGAGTAGGTATCTGCAGAAACATCTCTTTCTGCTCAATTTTTTTGCTTCATCTTAAGGTTTAATCTCTGCTTCACTCCTAGTGGACTTTATCATAGCTGTTAGTTCAGTGAGGGAATATATATCGCTTCTTGGTAATACAGATTGAATACTAGTGTGAGTAAAACTCCTTGTACCTTAAGTATTTTATAGCTACGTTTATTGTACATGTTGCACATACTGTGCTTTACAGTAATCAGAAAAGAGTAATGGAACTGGTATGTTACTCAGAGTTAATGATATCATAAATATGCTTTTAGGAGGATAATACACATAATACGTGGGACACACAGTATGCAACCTGTCAATGCAAACTCTGGGGAGAATAAAATGTCCATGTAAAATGTTTATTGTTTCAATGGAGCCAGTGGAAATGCAAACAGTATCCTCCAGGGCTGGACTATTTGCTGAGGAAGGAATGTGATCTGTGCTCTGAATATTCTCATAATTCTGAGTTTCTGTGAAAAAGAAGGAATAATCAATCTTCACAATTACTTAATTGCTACAAACTGGATTTACTGTGGAGACTTTGTGACTTGTACTACAAATAAGAACAAAAATTATGTAATCATCTTACCTCTAGCTGAAAAACATTATACTGTATGCCATAAGCACAAACTGAAATGGTAAAAATTAATTTTAGAGAAGGGATGGACAGTTGAAAGGTAGTGAATTCTTATTCATTGGCTCTGTCACACAGCAGTCCTAAATCAGTCATACACTAGCAAAAACTATCTTTATTAAATATCTTTGTTATTGACTGTGTTCTTTTTCTGATGTTGTCATGCAGAAGTTCAGAACACTTTCACATAGAAAGTCATCTTCGATCTGCAGAGATATTTCTTCCACAAAGGGACTACTGTAGAAAATTGAATATCACAAAAATTTTATATAGCATACTAATAATGGCTTGAAAAATTATGTTTCTCACTGTGGAGGACAGTTTTGAATGTTTGTATTTCTCTTGCATTACTGGTTGGGGTGGGGTTTTTTTGTTTGGTTGGTTTTTGGTTTGGTTGGTTGGTTGGTTTTGGTTGGGTTTTTGTTGGTTGGTTGGTGGGTTTTTTTGTTGTTTTGGGGGTTTTTTGGTGTTTTGTTTGTTTGTTTGGTTTTTTTTGTCCTCCCTCAAAGGAGTCTTTGAAATTTTTTTAGTTTAGTTAGCTTTCATGGAGTTGTATTTGGCATTTCCAGAATAATGATCGATATGAAGTCAGATGTTTTTAATGGAAACATTTTCCATACTGAATAGTTGGGAGCACAGGGAGTAATTTCTGTAATTTCTTCCAAATATTTTACTTTCTTGCTTTAGCTTTGTTGTGTCAATCCAATCAACATTTAATTCTGTTGATCCCATAGCAATGAAACTGGCACTTTTTGCTCCTTCCCACTGTTAGAAGGCTTTTGGATGTCATAAGCTTTTATTATTTTGGAAGGAATTAGGAGTGTAGTGACTACATGAGCCTTCTCAAGCCTTCATCTTTGCAAAGTTTTCAACGAGAAGCAGACTTCCTGTCTTCTTTTGCAGTAATGCCCTGCGATAAAACCCTAGATGGAACACTTTCCTAAGACTAAAAAGTAATCTGATAAAACAGCCTGGAGAACAGATTGAGGATCAAGATTTGATATGTAGGGCTCTGTGTGAGGTAACATAAGCAGTAGACGATATGAACGTGTGTACAAGCAGATTTGTTTCTTACAGACTTTAACCTCTGCTGCACAGAGTTGCCACACATTTGGTTGAATGAATCCTGTGAAAATTGTTTGGTAGGAGTTAACATAGCAACACTGACAATCGAAGTTAGCTGTGCCTAAATTCAAGTTAGAAAATCATTTGTCTGGATGGCATGAAGAGCATCTCTACAGTACTGTGGTGATGTTTTTAGGCTCAGCCAAGGTTGATGCAGATAAGCTGCCAGTTTCTTTATTGTGAGCCACATAATAGAATGAACCCTTTCATATAGTGCTGCTCACTTCTTAAATATTGTAGTAAAATTAATCTGTCAGGCTTTTCTAGCAGTCTTTCTCCAAAGAAGGCCAGTAGTCAAGGATGGGGAACTGATCTGTGTGTGGTCAGGATTTACAGCACCTCTAAGTACACTTCAAATGCAAGATAAGAAAATAGAAGTTAAGAATTCAAACAGAAGCAGGTTCTTACTGAGGTCAGAGCTGCAGTCTGACCCCACTGTTTCTGGTAGTGACAGTGCAAGATGTTAAACCATATTCTAACTTTGGAAAGTGTTTTCCTTTATTGTATCTAATTTCTCTTTTCAGCGATAATACTAATAATGCAAATAATGCTATCAGCCTGGAGAACCCTTGTGATGACCCATTTCCCAAATTCACTACCTGCTGTCTAAATGAGGTATTTTTGTTTGGTTTAAAACTTACCTAGTTGATGATGTCTTTTGGTATTTCACAGAGCCTGGTCAAAATCAGTTTGGTATTCACCTTAACGCACTGCTGTTACAATCTTACAAAGCTTGCTTGTATTTTCTGCAGGCTTTTACTTTTGAGAGTTCCAAATTCCTTTAATTCTGTGAAGGGCAGCTGCTCCACTCCTTGACAGTACACTTTTAATTCTGCTGTGTATTCCTTGAGATACAGAGACTGGAACTACATGTAGAAATTGTCCTGTGCCCAATGGATGCTCTGAATTTTATCATTGAAAGTTGAAGAGAGATTCCAGAATAAGAGTGGTGTGGTTTGTTGTGTGCTGTTTGGTGTGGATGATCTTAAGTTTGGTATTCCAAAGTACTGTTTCTGTAACTGAGAAATACAACACTTCAGCTTAAGGAGAAGAGACTGTTCTCACATGCTTTAATTTCATAACAAGCCCAGAATTGGAGAAGGTGGTGCATCAGTTCATTACCAGCTCAATAGCCATAACTTCATGAAGGAGTAATTATAGAAAGCAATACATTTTTTGGCAAAACTGACTTCATTAATTTTTGTTCAGAACTGATCCAGGAACTGCTTATAAGTCAGCCATGCAACTATAGGAGTTATCGTATATGTTATTTTCCATGTGTTTTGCAGAGAAAATCAATGTAAAGACAAATGTACTTTTCATTCTTATGGTGTGGAATTATTACACTATAAATTAAAAGTTTATTTCAATGACGGTTTATGTGTTAAAGGTTTTGAGGCAGTATGTGTGTAAGGTTTAGTTAAATTATTTTGGAGTGATGTATAGTTGAAAACACTTCAGAAAACTGATACATTCAAGAAAGATATCAATGCTAAATATATAAGTAAGCATGTGGGTTGTCTAATTGTGTCCATTACGTTTCTCAGACTAAATGTGTTTTGAAACTGTCAGGCAAACTATTTCTCTTTCCTATTACAATTGCAGCCTAATATATATTGAACTTTGTTTACCACAGAATCACAGAATGGTTTGGATTGTAAGGGACCTTAAAGATCATTTACTTCCAAACCCCTCTTCCATGAGCAGGGACACCTTCCAGTACACCAGGTTGTTCAACATCCCATCCAGCCTGGCCTTGAACACTGCCAGGGATGGGGCAGCCACAGCTTTTCTGGGTGAACTGCTCCAGTACCTCAGCACCCTCACAGTGAAGACTTTCTTCCTAATACCTAGTCTAAACTTGACCCCTTTCAGTTTAAAGCCATTCCCCCTACTCCAATCACTTCATGCCCTTTTAAAATGTCCCTTTCCTACTCTCTTGTATGCCCCATTTGGGTAATGGAAGGCTGCTGTAAAGTCTTCCTGGAGCCTTCTCTTCTCCAGGCTGAACAACTCCAGCTTTCTTGGCTTGTCTTCATAGGAGAGGTGCTCCAGCCCTCTGACCTTATTTTGGATTTATTATGG
>VWZT01008694.1:0-99737 GCA_013397055.1 Pachycephala philippinensis | reverse complement strand
TATGTGGGTGGGGGGGGTGGTTTTTGGGGTTTTTTGGTCTTTTTAGGCGCTCTAATACCTTACAGGAAATTAATCAGATTTTATATGAAGCTACAGTTTGGGTTTTGGAGAATTCCACCTTTTGTCTCCAAAATATCATAGCAAGGGAAACTTACTGTGTATGTTGGGGATTTTCCCCTTTTGTCTCCAAAATATCTTAGCAAGGGAAACTTGTAATGGTTGTTTTCATGTGCATTTATTAGCTTGAAGAGCTGAGGCTTTGTCTTGTACGGATAAGTGATGTAGGCTCAGTAGACAGCAGTTCCCAGTGAAAGCAGAGCAATTTCAGTGTATTTATACCTCTACATACTATCTCCTTTTGTATCTTTGAGAAGCTATTTCATTTACACATCTCTGTCAGCATCCCTGTAACTTCATTATGCATATTCATATGCCATAAGCAGATGTGCTGTGATTATTTAAAATGTGTGTATATCTATATGTATGAGTGCCTACAGATATTTCTGCTTATGGCTGAGCAGACGAGGAAAATATATACTGAATTGTGTCTTTTAAGTACCTGTTGCAATCATTTAAGTAACCAGATTTTCAATAATTAAAGTACTTAGAAATTTACTTCCATATTCTATCTTGTTAAAAAATAGTCTAAATTTATGTCTTGCCTTTCAAGTTAGCAAAGAATTTTACACTTAGTGTCTTATGGTATTGTATTCCATGCAGACAGAAATATTCAGAGACTTTATGTTCAAGTTGCACAACATGTCACACACTACAGAATCACAGCATGGTTGGAAGGTACCACAGTGGGGTCATCTGGCAATCTGTTCCATGCTTGGTCACCCCCACAGAAAAGAAGTTCTTCCTCATGTCCAGGTAGAACTTGCAGTTTCTGCCAATTGCCTCTTGTCCTATTGCTTGGCACTACTGAGATGAGCCTGGAAACATCCTCTGATACCCCCCCTTCATTGGAAGGCTTTGATGAGGTCCCCTCTCAGTCATGTTAACAGGCCCAACTCTCTCAGCCTTTCCTTGTAAAAGATGTCTTTTCAATTCAGAGTTTCTTGTCATCTTTCTTGAGTAAGAATGATTTAATCTGTAAGTAAACATTTGTCAGTAATAAGTTTCAGTGAATGAGTTTTCATTTTCCCGGAAAACAATGGGAGTTGAAATTTGAAGAGTTTGAATTACTATGATACAAAACTTCCAAAGAGAAGTTCTAAGGAGTAAGCTTACTTTGTCGTTGAACAAGGTGAGACTTTGATGCTACAGGAAAATTTGCCATTTTGCGAAATTGTCTTAATGATTTTTATTATCTTTGACTTCTCTGGACAATGCTTTGACACAAGTTTTTACATGAAAAATCTTCTACCGTTGTTTATAGCTCCACTTGAGCCACTTTCTGTCACTTCTTTCTGTTCTGCCCAGGGGGGTTCTGGAATCAGTGTCTAGTTTAAATCTGGATGAGATCTGAAAGATAGTAAAGTTTTTACTGGGTTAGTGAAGATTGGTAGGGGAGGGAGAATAAAGTTAATCATCTCTTGCTGGGAACGCAGGAAGAGTTTAAGACTTTTTGTCATGCAGCTTGAGAGAAGCTGGCAGAGTAATTACGTATTTTTTTCAAACTATCTCTTCTATTGAGTAGAATGATGGTGAAATAAAGGTGAGAACGGGTGAGGTAAAGAAAAAGAACCTGAGTTTATGGGAAGAAAATAATAAAGTGAGGTATTGAAGATGGATCTGGTCTGCTTCTGTAAAGATAAAATCCTTTTTTGTGTTTAAGGACCTGTTGGTTAGGTCAAGGATCAACATGAACTGATTCATCCCACAGGATGCAGTTCCTGGAGGACAGAGGGATCCAGGACAGTTCTTTTCAGAGACAACCAATAGCATGTATAGTATTAGCAGATGGTGTTTCAGGTGTTATATCGACAAATGAGAAGAGTTCTTGTTATCATCATGTCAAAAGTGTGTGTGATATGTACAAAAATTGCATCCGGGTTGTGGAAGAACACTGGAGAAATGCTTGAGAAGTGTGGACAGAGCAGTGCAATCACAGGCTTTCGTCAGCGACTGACAAAGGCACTACGGGTGAGTGAATCTCATCCCTTCTGTTTGCCAGCCTCTCAACATTGCAACTAAAAGAGAAGACTGAGTGTTATGGTAAGGTAAGTTATTAAGTGAAAGAAAATATGAAACTTTATGTTTAGAAACTACAATGATAATTATATGGGCACTATACTACTGGGCAAATTTTTGGTTTGCTCTGTGTAGTTTTAGAGTGTAATTTGTAGTTTCTCTTCTTAAAAAAATAGTAAAGTTGGGGCTGAAACTAAATGATCCTCAAGATCCCCCTTCCAAGCCAAACCATTCTATGGTATTTTATTAACTAAATTTAATTATTCGTGATTAGGAAATACTTGAAAAAGCCTGGAATAAAGCTTGGAGTTTCTGTTTTATTTTGTCAATCTAGTGTCCATGAATATGTATTTAAATTTTATCTCTATTCTTCTTCATTAAGTTCAAAATAAAGACTAATAAATTATACTTGATTTATAATCAGTGGGAAATATTTTTCCAACTATTCTGTGTATCTGTGTAATGTTTTGTTCTTTTTAAGAAATCGTGTTTTCAGTGTTGCCTACTGTTACATCTATTCAATGTCCTCACATACTAATTCATTAGGATGTCACTATCAACTGTTTTGTGTCAAAAAATGAAACTTTTGTATATTTAATGTTGCTTCTTCGAGTTAATTAATAACTTTTTAAAAATATTGGACTGTGATTGTATTAGGTCAGAGAGGGTGGTTGAAGTAGAAATATGTATTTGTTCATTTGAAATCAGTTCTTGTTCATATGAGGTTAAACTGAAGAACTCTGAAAACAATTTTTCTTAGAATAAAAGCTTCAAGAAATCCCTGGAAGTCCTCAGTGGTGCACACTGCTCTGCCCACCTCATAGATATTTAGTGAAACTGGTGAGAGGTTTCTGATGTACTAGAGGCAGTTCTGTTCCTGCCAGGGATTATAAACACTGCAAGGAAGTTGACAGTTACAGAAATGTTTGTATTTAAATAGGTAGGAACGCTGAACAGAAAAAAACTTTCTAGCCAGTGGGTCTTTTCTACTACTGCTACTTAAGCATTAAACAGTTTTGATAGGATTATTTAGGTATAGGCTTAATTCTGGCTGCTTAATTTTGCTTTTTTCATATCACTTTTTCTGACGAATATGCTGCCTTGAGATTGACTAAATCTTGCCTCTCACATGTTCCCTCAACATGAGCCATGTTTGAGCAATTGTCTTCTTTTCCTTTCCTCTCTTCTTGCTTTGCAAAGCAAACTATTTCCTTGTAATGTTCTTATCTTTAATTCAGTCCTCCTTGAACAGAACTCATTAGAATTAAGCACAACTTTAAATCTTTATCATGCTCCGGTTTGAAATCACCTTGTGACATTTGTTTATTCTGTGATTGTACTACATTAATGGGTCAGAGGAACTCTGTGCAGCATTTCTTCTCTTCCAGCCATGGAGGTGCTAATATTTCTAGTCTTGGCATTTGTAGTCTTTAAAATAGTACCAGATCCTAACTGTTTTATTGAGCAAGTGCAATTCTTGATCTTCATATTTTAAACTTTTTTTTTTTTTTTTTAGTACTGATGCTGTCTCCTATCCATCTGCCATTATCAATTTTCTTTGATAAAACCTTATAATGAATTATAAATGCAGTCTTAGGTACATTTGGACAGAAGAGTATCCTTTGGGGAATTCCCCAAGCACTCCCTGTAGTTTCATACCTTTTCCCTTGAGTAAACTGTCATTGTTTTCTAAGACTTGTCTCCTGCTTTCTATTTTCTTGTTTTACTGACATTTAGGAAGGTTAGCTCTATCTAACTTCCCAACTATAAGGACGGGTAGGTACCAAACTGAGTTGTATAAGGCAATTGTAGTTATAATGATTATGTGTTTTATCATGTTTTGTATTTACACTGTCCTTTAATTACTGCTTATGTAAATTGTACTGTCTCCTTGCATGATCATTAAAGTCAGAGTAGGAGATCATCCTTGCCAATTACCTTCCTCTGGAAGGTAATGCAGGTACTTTACATACACAGTAGTCTCTCCAAATCTTTATAAATGAAATAAATAATTGCTCGCAACAACTAAGCTGTATTTGTACATGCAGAGAAGAGTATAAAAGTTTATATGTGGGATAGCATAATTTGTCTTGCTTGTAATTATTTTATTATTTTAGTTTTTATAACTGAAACATCCCGTAGCAATGCAAGCTTGCATGTCAGAAGAGCTTTTAATTATCAGTTATACAGCCTTGCAAAAGCGCAGTTGGAGTACAGGTGGTTTAACAGATTTGGATACTCATTTCAAATTTCTTAGCACGTAGTACCACTATCATCATTACAGTAAACTGACTGCATAAATATACTAGAAAAATCTTAGGCCTTCTGCTTTATTTAAACATGCTATTTATAAATACATATATGTATATACACACACATATGCATTTGTGTGCATGTGTAAATATGGGTATAGACATGTATAGAAATTTGAGTACAATAATCTGAATGCACTTGCCTTATTTTATTTTTTTAAGTTTACCTTACCCCCTCATAAATTTACTATGAAAAAAATAGGCCTCATACTGATCTGGAGAAAAATGCTCTCCAGAATTATGTCTTTAGGATATTAAGGAGATGCGTAAAGACCCACTGCAAGACTCTGAAAGCCACATTCCATTACACTAAGTAGAAACAGAAACCTTGTTCATCAGCATTGCCCAACTGTTTGCTCCACTGCCAGTTCATCACCCTTAAGGGTCAGACTCTCACTGGAGTATGGAACGGGAAGGTGAAGCACATGTAGGCAGAGAATTGAGTAAACTTGACAGGAAACAAGCTTTTATCTATGGGTACAAGGCAGGAAGCATTAGTATAAAGCAGTCAGATTTGTGTCTAAAGTGGTTTTATGTCTTCATCTTACTGTTTCTGCCTTGATGATGAATAGGTACTGTGAAAGTTAAAGTACTGGGAAAAAAATATTAATGCCTTTTTTAATTAACTCTTTGTGTGGCTACTTCAGCAGGCTACAGTATTTAACTAAGCTGTGAGTTTTGTTTACTGTCTGCTCAATATCTGATTCTTCTTCCCTGTTCAGAACACTGGTATCAAAGATGGAGCTGGGAAGGAGTTTGCATGTTAGGATCAATTAGAGTGCAGGAAAAATACAAAAATGAAATTGAAAAGTGGCACAAGTTAAAATCAAGGTTTCCAAATCACTTTGTGAAGGCAGGCCAATGTTTATTTGAAGTTGCATTTAGCAAATGGGTATAAATGTGTGTTGCTATTATCTATAGTCTGTGCCAGCAAGAGAGTCCAGCTTCATTGTGCAAGCAGTATATTTTCTTTGGCAAAGAACAGTTTCCAGTTTCATGAAAGGTTTTGAGTGCAACGCTTCAGTAAAGGCAGCCAAATGCCCCCTTCAGTCAAGGTGGGTTACTGTCTGGCAGTCTTGACAGAACAATAAAAACAATAAAACAAGCAGAAGAATAACTCTTTGTGCATGTAGATCCTAATTGTCTTGAGCACAATAAGAGAGAACATTAAGTTTGGAAGAATAAGTGCTTCATCAATTATGAGGAGGTTCTTGTAATGAAGGCCATTTCTTTTATCATTTCTGTAGCAATAGGATAGTAATTTACATTGATTCAGGAGCACAGGTAATGAGTCCTTAATACAAAATACTAGATTCCTCTAAGAGGAGTTTGATTTTCATTCACTGGCAGGAGATAGCCAAGACTCTGCTGAACTTCCAGCCATTAAATTTCCTGTGCTATAGCCAAGTAATTTAGAGGTATATCATGGATTGATTTACTGAGTGACTCTTGCCTAAGAACATGATACGGCTGATGTATAATCAGGATTATTAGAGATCAAACAATAGCAGGTGGATAGCCGTACAATAATATTTAAGCACTGCATTGTAGATTATTGTGACAATGTGAGTGAAAGGTGAGTGTGACAATTCACATAAGGAAATCTGTAAGATGGAATAGGAGTATTAAGAGAAAAATAACAGGTAAGAGTACTTAAAAACAACATGATGTCTGTATTAAGTAAACTGTAAATCACATTAAAGGTCAAAGCAGATTGAAGAGGTAAATTGATTGTGGTCATCTGCTTCAATTTTATTAGTAATCTGTAACTGAACTGAAGTATTGAGCAGAATCTTAGTGTTGAATTATCTGAGGCCTTTTAGTGAAGAATTAAATGATATTTCAGTTCAGCTCTAACTGCATATGGAGTTTTAAGAGTGTAGGGCTGAATTAGGAGTTGTGACAAGACTCAAAACTTTCATGTTCAGAGGTACTTGACATTTTTAAGGTGTTACCTTGCAGGTGTTTTTATAGAACACTAATGTATATGTTTAATTCCTGGACAGGTAGATGTCAAATCACTGTATATACTGTGGTGTTTCGTTCATCCAATAGAATCTCTGTGTAAGTATGCTTAAGGAGAAGGCCACTTAGGACAGAGTGTACTTTAAAATAGGTTATATCTAATAAGCCATTCCTGCCAAAAGTGAGCATTTAGTGAAGAACTGTCTCCAGTTTGACAGTAAGCAACTCAGCATATTCTGTGATTCTGCGATTTGAACATGGTGCTACCTCTTGAATTGAAAATTCTTCACACCAAGCATGAAATAGAGGTGCCAGTTTTCCATTTCATATATTTTGATGAAATGCTGTAGGACTAAACAGGGAAAAATAGTGCATCATTTTGGTCCAAATTAATTTGTTTGCAATCCTAAAGTAGGAATCTAAATGTGCTTTCTCTAAAGCTAAACTAGTAATCCTGTATTCACCTTTGAAAGTTGAATTGCCATCTGTAAAAATAACTGATCTGCCATTTCATCCTGTAGAAGGAAAATGAGTCTCGTTTTGTAGTGGTTACCATCTGGAGAATACAGGATGGTTTCCTGATTATACTCTTGTAATTTTTGCTTAAATTTTATTTCTTAAAGCAATTGAAGTTGTTTAAAACACAAAAATTTCACAATTTTAAAATTTTATGTTAGATTCTGAGAACATAATTTATTACTCAATGAAGCTAATACATATTTTCAGAGATCACTATTGCAATCAAGTTGTACAATTTTTTGGTGGTCCAGTCCAAGGCATTCCTCTCATTGAAAATTAAATCTAGAAAAACTTTTAAGTGATCTTCCATCAGTCTGATGTCAAAGCAAGGGTGTGTTAGAGTGAAACAAGTGGTGGAATATGCAAGTGGAAGTGGAAGAGGAAAGATACCTCTTGCTTTAGATACATTCAAGCTGTTGAAGAGATGCATTTGGTTATTTTGTCATGCAATTTCTAAATAATGCAGTCAAAAGACTGCAATTAAGAAGTTCTTTATTTCTAGAACATTGAGGAACTAGAAGAGGCCAGGTAAATACAGTTAGTTCGAATTCAGGGGAAGATTTCAGCTTCAACAGCAAGTGGCCAGGGTGGAGGAGAAGGGCATCTTGAACTGCTGCCTTCTGCTTGTGGGGAGAAACTCTGACTTCTTACCTAAGTGTTGATTGGGCTGTCCTAAGCTGTGATGTGTGGTGTTAATAGGAGAAGAAACTAATTTATAAAACATGTTTAGTATGACTCATGGTTAAAACTTCCATAACTTGCCTGCCACCTCTTCATTGCTTTGTGGCTGTTGTGTCTGCCTCAGAAGCATTTGAAAACTTTAAGACTTCAGCATAAGTGGAAATTACACAAAAAAATACTTTGTATAAAGTTAAATAGTTCTTTATTCGTTGTATATTTAAAAGCAAAATTATAAGCTGCATGTAATTTGAATATTTATAGTTCATGCTCTTGCCTCTTTTGCCATAGTTGAGCAGTTGCCATGGTTCCCATTATATTGTCTGCTTTAGAGGCAAACTTCATAACCATGCTAAATGGAGCTGAGTTTCTGAAGTGTACTACACTTGTAGTGCCCTCAGCTGCATCTTGAATTGATCTGTATTTTCCACTGTCTCCCCTTAACAGCACGGAACCAGAGATTGGGGCTCACAAGAAATACGAATATTAATACACAAGATTATTTCTCTTCATCTGTCTTACCAATAAAGAACAACAAATTAAGTGTATTAAGTGTATAAAGAAGTAATTAATTAAAAAAAAATTAGATTCAGTTAACTGTGGGTGACAACATACTCTGTAGGCATAATAGTTCAACTTTGCTTTGTGCAGAGCCTACTCTTCTTTCTGAAAGGATGTAAATGGGGATAGAGAGTTAATATTCTGTTTTGCAAGGATGAAAAGACTTGGGCAATTTGTAAGATACCAACTTCAGGGAGAGACATTGAAAACTTGCTTTTGGCGCTTTTGGCATCACAGCTTCCAGAAGATTTATCTGGCTTAAACCTGCCTTTTTTCAAGGGTTTCTATTTCACTTCTCTGGTGTATCTTAATTTGAGTGCAATATGTTCTGAACCTCAGAAGGAAAAGAGGTCCCCTGCACCTAAGCATTTAGAAAGATCACATTCTGGTCTAAATTTTTCTCTAATCTGCTTTGGTTTCTTCAGGAAAGATATTCTGTTGGGGTTATGCATTTACTTATACACATAAATATATGTAATTAAATATAGATATGTTTACATATTAACACTAAGTGATCTTGTAAAAATTCAAGTACTTTCTGGTTCATTCAGAAATGCCTTAACAGACATCTGCTATGTCAAATGACTCCATCTAGAATCAGCATTTTAGATTTTTTTTTAATTGAGTATAGCCTGTGACTTTACAAATCTTTGCATATTCACCTTTGCAATATCTTCAATATTGATTTTTATGTGATAGGGATTTGCAATTTACTAAAAATCAGAGCCTAACCCGGGGGCAGCGGGGGGAGATGAGACACAGAACTCAGTCGGTACTTTCTAGGTTTATCCTGTAAAATGAGCATCAAAACAAACTGATCCATTTATAGCAAATAAACCTAAAACCAAACAGCTCCCTCTTTCCCCCCTCTGCAATAGCAAAATCTTAAGCCCAGCAGATTTCATACTAAAAGCAAGATTGTGACTCAGTAAGTATATTGCTGTTGACAGTAGTGGTACCAATTTTACACAGCAGAAGTCAAATAAAAACTCAAAATCTAATATTTCTATAAATTTAAACAGCTGAACTACTTGTCACATGCAGGATCCTTAGCCCTCAGTGTACACTCAACAAAATTTCTCCACGTTGTATCTTTCAAGGATTGTGAAGATGTATTGATTGGCTGGTGAAACGCAAGGCATTTTAAAATTGTTCTTTGAATTTAAACTTCATGTTCATGTTATGGGGTTTTTCTTTTAGGCGGCTCTGCAATACTCAGTTGCCAGAAATAAAATTAAGGCTGCTTTTTAGTTTATTTGAGCATGCAAAGGAAGAGTTACTCAGAAGAACCTCTGCATGTTTTGTGCTGTTATTGAGAAATCAAAAGTAATTTTTAAAGCTTTACAGTTAGATGTGCTTTTTATAAATTACTTGTGCAGAACCTCTTTACAACTCCATTGTGTGTAGGAGATGCTCCCATACAAGCTTGAGCTGCTCTCTTGACCTTGAAACGTGCTCATTTCCCCCATCCGTCAGGCTGCTCTGCTTCTGCTTTCATTCTCTTCTGTCAATCAGCTTCTCACTGATGCTAATTAGGGTGTTAGAGCCTCACATTATTAGGTCTAAATTAGATAACTTGTTGGTGAATCCAGCAAATGCTGAATAATGCATTTCTGTCTGGGTTATGTAGGTTTTTGGAGGCTGTATGAACACATATTGTGGGAGAGGTGCAGAGTGTACATGTCTGCATTCACACCTATGTCGAAAATAGGGCTGTTAATTATGGTTTGTGGAGATGCCAAATATAAACAAAGAGCTGGTTTGTAAATAAATTATTTTAAAATAGTCCCTAGCATGGCATTGTGTCTTTTGCGAAGGGTAGTTACATCTGGAATGATAAAAGGATGAAATAATATTTGAGAACAGCAGCATTGGTTGTTTCTGCTGTGTAACTGTAAATGTCTGAATACTGCTCTCCCTATTATTTCCTAGTGGAAGTATTAACTCCTATTATGCAACCAGTTGTTTACCACTGAATACACTTCCTTATTTTTATCTCAAAGGTGCAACGAGTGTGTACATTTAAAATGGGTCATTTATTCCGGAGTAACTGTCTCGTCATCGGTCTGCAGTGTGATGAGTGTCTGTTGGCTTATCTCTTTTCATAATATAACTCTGTTTACTTGAGGATAATAGTAGACCACAGTGAGCAAACTACTGTGGAGGAGCTGTTAAACTGCACACTCCTATCTAGACTTATGTTTTCACATGCTGGGAATAGCAGTGCTCAGGCTGTGACTGGGTAGGGACAATTTTAAAGTAATTTTTTACTATTGAAATAAAATCGGTAGAGATGAAGGGGGTATCTAATGTAGAAGTACAGCATGAGACTTTACAATGAGTTTTAATGTTTAGTCCTTTGTTCCTGTGGAACAAGACATTAAAAGACTATGGCTGAACTTTCTCTGTTGCTTCCCAGGCTCCCTATCGCCATTTTCACCCACTCTTGTTTTGGTAGGAGTGCAGTATGTTTAAATCATGCTTTCTGACTCAGTAGGTTTTAATTTGGTAATATAAATGAATAAATTAAAATCTTTCCATGTCCTCATTCCAGTAATGACAAAGTTGATATGGGAGAGGTAGTATAATTTAGGAGATGTTCTTGGTAATAATTTATTCATTATTTGTTGATATTTCCCTTTCTTCCAGATTTAATGGCGTTGCAGTATTATGTTTTCCAGAACAGAAACTGTTATGTTTGCATTTCTGTGAACTGTAATGCAGTACAGTCCTAAAATTTCTTCAGGCATTACTATAAAACACAAACACAGACTGATCTTGCTTTTTGGCAGGGTGTACAGTGAGCACACTATACTGTTATATTTTGTATGTGCAGTATTATATTACTGTGTTTATGTGTTGTAAGGGCTGGTACTAGATTTTTAACCTTGGATGGAAAAACACTTTAAAAATGCGAAGTTTGTGATGCAATCCAATATAATTAGTGTTTCTCACCTTAATTGGAAGAATGCCACATTAATTACACATTAGACTATTGAAAATACTGGTAGCTGCAGTAAGTAAAAAAAAAAAAGTGGTATAGAGTTTGCTGGTATGCGATATTCAGTCTGCCTATTGTATTGTGATGTAGCACATAACTCTGTATTGCAGATTTAAGGGTTTTTTCATTTTAGACTTATATCAAATACTGATCCTTAGTGATGTTTTTTTGTAGAAGAGTGATTTGGTTGGATTTAGTACACTTTAAAAAGAAGTACACTATGCTCTTTTCAGTCTATACATAACTTTTTCTTACAATTCCTTTCTATATTGCTAACAAAATAACTTCTATGAAAATATATTTCTTAGTCTTTGAATCTGTTTGTTTATTTACTTATGGAGGCACTCAAGCTCAGTGTATTTGACTAATTTAGTGAGCTCTTCCATATATATGACAAAATCATTCCTTTTTTAATATAGAATGTAATTTTAAAACATGTAAGTAGTACCATCTAGCTGGGCTATCACTTCAGTGTAATTTGTGCAGAGTGGTGTCCTGCTGCAGAGCAGCACTGAAAGGAAAGCTCCGACTGTGGTGCTTGCGGTAGTAGTTTCCAGACTTTGATCACTGGTCAGATGGGGGATCATGAAAGGGTATTGCCCTTTAAAGTGCTTTCAATTGAATGTTGGATTATACAGATACCATGAGGCTAATTAATGTTGATCCAAGAAAAATCTTAACGGGTAAGATATTCCTTCGGTGTCAGTCTGTTCTGTTCCTGGGAATGTTCCTGGAATCCTGACTGGGGATTTGCAGTATGAAAAGGCAGTAAAACAAGCACAGAAGGATAAGATGACAATGTCATGTGTCCAAATGATATGATAACTAGCTTATAATAATATTTTATTGAATAAGTCCATTACAAATTTCTAATACAGCTTTTTAAACAAAATGGAAGTGGTTGTGGAAATAACAGGCAGCCAGGCACAAGGTCTTTACAGACCTGTCACCATGCATGGATGTAAGATAGGGGAATCCAAATGTTCTGTTCTAGAAGGAGGAAGATTAATGAAGAGAAGAGTGAGAGTACTGATAACGATAGTGCTGCAACAGTGTCAGTGAAATATTGACAGTTCTCTTTTTTCCTGCGCTGAAGTCTTCATTTTATTTTGTGGATGACTTTTTGATTCAGTTGGATCTTTTACATATTGATCAAGTGACAGAAATATGAAATCCAATTACATACCAAGGGTTCTTTCTGGATCATGTTATTATTATTATTCTCAAATTATTCTCATACTCAGATATTGTACTATGTTATTACTGTCTTTGTGTGCGTAAAGGTAAAGCAGAACTGAAAACTGCCACAATGTTCATTGGATTTGTGTCTTCTTTTTCGAATGATTCATTATAAATATGGGAAACTACTTCTTGAAAATGCAGTTTTAAATTAAGCCATAATGCAAATTCTTCCAGACTATCATTCTATGCAATAAACCACTCACTATTTTTTTTGCTAACAGCTGTATTTATCTAATCTGCCTCTTCTGAATGTGTTTATCATACTTACTGGGCTAACCCAGCAAATACCATGTAAATTTAAAAGCCAAGAACAAAAGGTGAATGTAGAAAGATTATAAGAATGTAGTCCAAAGCACTTGGCTCTTTTTTTTTCCCCCCTACATTTTACTGACCAGTGATGGATTTCAGATTATGCTTCACTATGATGTTTGTTGATGAGAAAGACTTTTCCATTGAAGGGCTGAAGGCCTCTGAAGGTAATGGATGTTATCTGGGAACATCTGCACATAAACCCAGGTTGCCATGCCTTCTCTCCTTGTGCAGACTCTAAAAGCTGTAAATAGAGTGGTGATACATTTCCTTGGCTTACCTGCTGATTTTCCTTCTGCAATTTGAGGATCCCTATGCCCATGAGAAAAGCCAGGCATTTCTAAAGCTAATGACTGCAGTAGCAGTCAGCAGCCAACTGAAGCACAGACAACTTCCCTCAGTATTGCAGACAAGTGAGAGTTTCACATGGGTTTTCAGGGAATTTGGCGAATGAGAAAGGGGCTCATGCCTTGCTTTTTGTTCCTTCACAGCAAATTGTTTCTTTTGGCTTCAGGTAATGGACTCTTGCCAACTCCTCAAGGACATCCTGGACATCTTGAGTGGTGAATTTAGATGTTTCATATGCAGAATAAAAAATTATTAGTTAAAGGAGTTTTCATTTTCCTGCAGTCATAGGATAATAGTGTTTGTGTAATTGAAATGATGAAGAAGAGTGACCTTAGCATCCTTCCAGCTGGACATTTTTTGTCTGCCCTGGTAAGGCAGGCAGTAAGGCAGTGGACACAGCTCGTACAAATGCCTAACTTTTTTCATTTTACTGTCCTGCTCATTTCCAGGGTTTTTTAGTCAATATTCACCAAAATGCAGCTTTCAGGACAAACAACCTGTATGAAATGTACAGAATTGGCTATTCAATGTGATATTTGAGGAACATTTTTTCCTGTTTGCATCTTCTACTTTGTGAAGCTCTGCAAATTTTTATCTAACTATCCATAACTGAATCAAGAAATGGAATGGTTTTTTAATGAAGAATTTACGTCAGCATTTTTTAGATGACTGGAGAGATGTAATGATACAATTCTGGGAAACCGTACTGATTAACATTAAATGAAAAGGATGCCAAAGTCTAAAAAAACTCAAACAACAAACCCATACATTCAAGAGCTCAGGAATATCCATGAATAAAAAATTTGATAACTTAGACTATCAATATTTTGGCAACACTTAAATAAGTATTCCTATCAAATTACTTATTATAATTGATTAATACATTAAAATTTAAAAAATTCATGTGTTTTTTCTCATTATTGAGTTATTGAAGGCAATTTTTATAGCTTTTTCCTCAGTTTTCTAATTTTAAATTTTTTTTAACATATATCACCGTAAATTAATGGAGTGTTTTAGGCCTTACCTGTGCTGTGCAGAGACACTATGTAGTTATCAGCTGTCACTAGTATTAAAGATTTCTTATAAGTATGTTGTATTGGATTGCAGTGTTGAGTTGGGCAATCATTTTGACTTGTTTCTTCACAAAGTGTCTTCTCCATTCTGCTGTACATATTCTTTGAAGTACAGCTCTTTATATCCTTTATTAAAAAACAGACAATTAAATTATAACTCCCTAATGGAGGTTTTTTTTCTTCATTAATAATTCAGTTAAGTTCTGTTTCTTACAAGCCATCTTGGTAGCCTTTATTTTTAACCTGAATATTAGCCATGTGTGCCAATTTTGAGTCCATTGCTCTAATCGTCCCTTAGTTCTCCTTCCTCTTTCCTTTGGTTTCCCTTGGTGACTGTTTAATTGTTAATGTCAAACAAGTGAAGCCTGTGTGAAAATTTAACTTGTTAGAGAAAGCTGAAATAGTTACTTTAGTAGGGACAGTGAAGCGCCTTTACATGACTCTTATGGCTGTGGTGAGGCTGTGTGTGGATCCTTATAAGAACTGAAATAATTATGGTGATTTTACAGATTTGCCTGTGTTTGGTGATTTTACAAATTTTCCTGTGTGTGAATATAGAAAGATTTCTATTTGACTGTGAAACCTGACCTTACTATGCTTAGTGTTATTTAAAATTTATGATGCTCACTTTGTTTTTAAATTAATCCCCTAAAATAGTTTAAAATACATTTGTCGACACATACTCAGTCTGACCTCCAGTCTGACCCACCCCAGTAAGCTACTGTTATGTTATAATTAAGCTACTGAAATAAATCCATGAGACTGCTTTGCAAAAATCAGATATTCATGCAGTGGTTTTGCTGTGTCTTTGTATTCTTTTTGTGGGATGGTGACCAAGGACTCAGGCAAGGGCTAAGGCTTTCTGTCTGCACCATACACTGCAATTTACGTTATCTTTATGGATGGAGATGTGCATAGTTGATGTTAAGAAAGGATGATTTGGCTGAAGGGTGAGGTCCTGTGGAGACAGGATGGACCCAAGATAGAATGAAAAGCTGGATGTGAGCCAACAGTGTGCACTTGCAGCCCAGAAAGCCAACCATATCCTGGACTGCATCCAAAGCAGTGTGGCCAGGAGGGCAAGGGAGGGGATTCTGCCCCTCTGCTCCACTCAGGTGAAACCTCACCTCCAGTGCTGCACCCAGCTCTGTGCTCCCCAGCACAAGGGCCACATAGATGATCAGAGGGCTGGAGCACCTCTCCTGTGAATACAGGCTGAGGGAGTTGGGGTTGTTCAGCCGAGAGAAAAGAACAGTTTGGCTCTGGGGAAACTTTAGTCTTGCCTTCCAGTATCTAAAGGGAGCTTACAGAAAAAGAAGGAGAGCCATTTTTACATGGACACGTAGTGATAAGACAAGGGTTGGTGGTTTTAAACTAAAAGAGATTTAGATTGGATGTTAAGAGTCTCTTTACTGTGGGGGTGGTGAGGCACTAGAACAGGTTTCCTAGAGAAGTTGTGGATGCCCTATCACTGGAAGTGTTTAAGGCCAGGCTGATGGGGCTTTGACCAGCCTGATCTAGTGGGTGGCATACCTGCCTGTGGCAGGGTTGTTGGAGCTAGATGACCTTTAAGGTCTCTCTACAAAGCAAAATATCAGCAGGAGTGTACACGAATGACTCAAAACTTACTTCTTTATTCACCAGTAAATAATTGGGACATACTACCATATTTTGGCATAAGATGCTGATGTTTTAAGTCCTGAGGAATGTGCAGTGTCTTTTAGTAGTGAAATATTTTCTTAATAATTTTTATAATAATTTAAAATACTTACAGTAAATTCTCTGTTGGTGATTGAGAGCATTTTATGATGGAAAGCAGTGTTTGCCTAGAAAATAACAAAAATGTAGAGGGTCGAATCCTATTTCTGGTCTTCCATGATCTTATCTAATTTGAGAACAGGTTGCAGAGCACTGAGTATTTTCAGTATTCTAAATTTATGTTCTTTCCAGTCTCAGATGTAAGAATTGTTTAGGCAATATTGAAATTCATTCATATGGAAATCATGTAGTGTAGGAGAACATAATTCATGCCTATGTATATGTTGCTTATTGCAGTCTTATTTTTCCCACTCACACAAGCTTCTTTAAAATAATCAGCTTAAACTCACTAATTCCATTTAGATATGATCTAAATAGCTAATAATAATAAATTATCTAATATAATAAATATCTTTGGCTGTGTTGCTAGGGTGGATTTGCCACCTTAAGGAAGGTTACTCTTCCTTGGAGTGGGGACCCCCATTGCAGTGTCATCAATATCTTCCAAAAAGAATTCTGTCAGTTTCTTCTCTGTGAAGAAGTGACAACCCCTGGTTGTAGGCCATGTTATTGCTTTAATAGGGATGATGTTCTTTTCTTTGTCTCATTTTGATTATTTTTTTCTCTCCAAACTACTCCTATCTCAAGATGTGTGAAAACATGCCAATAGAAAGATATCAAACAAGCACACAGAAACATTGTTTTCTGTGGAAGAAACAAACAAAACCTGTAAAAAAATACCCATCTTGAGGCAGTCTGAGTACTGCAGAGTAAAAGCTGAGCGTTATAGTGGGGGAAACTATAATTAGGAGTATGTCTGCTTGTATTGTGAATTGGCTGTCCTGTTTTGGAAATCTGTGCCAATGATATGAATAACACAAACTATAATGGGAAGACTTATTTCTGTATTCATGTGGGACAAATTTAAATATTCAGAAGAATGCTCACACTTTTATTTCTGCCTACATAATAATTTGGGATGCTTTTCACATGTAAACCTAATGTGATTCCCCAAAATAATTTTCCAGTTAAAAAAAAAAAAAAAAGCTCTTTTTGTACATGCAATATGAATTATCCCTTATTTAACATGGAGAGGACTGAGTCAGAAATACCAGCATGTTGAAAGACCTTTCTTAAGGCTATGTCAAAAAAGGAAATCTACCTTATGTAATAAAGACAGTGACATTTTGTGGTAATTAGAAAGAAAAAAACCCCAAACAAGCATGCAAACAAGACCAGAGGCAACATACGTTGGAGTAGGTGTAGGTAACTATTCAGACACCTGCAGAAATGCTTTGATAGAGAGAAGTTAGGAAAAGCAGGAGAGAAGATATTATTGGAGATTGTCAAGGTGGAAACTTCCTGCATTTCTGAGCATCAAACAAAGACTTTTTCATTTAAGAGATAATTTATCTTTTGGGGAATGCTCATTTTTGTTTAGGACATCTGACTCCATCTTTTTTACATCTTTAGATACATTAAATTAGGAAGTTGTACAAGCAAATTCAGCATCAAAATTAGAATTATATAATGCTATAATTTGAAGTTCTTGAAAAACTCTGGAGACAGACACTTTAAATGTAGGTAATCCTTTACAGCTAAAAACATAAGGCACATTTATGGCAGCCACTGGCTATTTGTATGTATGGGTAACAGTTACATGCACATTAGGTATGCCTACTTGCTAATTTTGATAGTTTTAAAAATTAGATTTTTGTGTGCACTAGGATTGTATGTTTATGATGCTGGTGATGGCATGCATAACACAGCTGGGACAGTATTGAGTTTTCAAGTTTTCGCTTGTATTTCACTGTCTTCAGCTAAAGTTTTTCAGGGGTATATTTCTGAATGATGAGAGTTATCACTGAATACATATGCCTGGGGAAAATGCGCTGCTGGTGGAAGGAGCATAGTTCTAGTTGTTTAACTGGGGTTAATGACTGGGTTCACAGTTCATCTTCCACCCTGGGAAGATGTCCTTACAAAGTATGTGTGACTTGAACATGTCTGAAGAAAGTGAAAACTGCTTGTTGTCCTCTTTATCTGATCTTCACAATTAGGAATGTTCAGCCATGACAAACCTAAGTTGGATGGATACTATGTGGAGAGAACATAAAGTGGTTGAGCTAAGGAGGCCTGTGGTTTATGAACAGGCTGTGAGGTATCATTGTTTTCTTCTTCACTTTTCCATTCATTGCTCTTTCTGCCCTTCTGTACTGTTTCAAACGAAGGCTAGTTTCCTCTTTGTTTAGTGCCTCTCTGTCTTACTCATTTCCTCTTGTTTGGTGATGAGGCTGGCCTTTGTCTATCATGAGATCATAATGCCAACTTGTGTTTTCCTCACAACTTGCTTATTTTCAAATGATGTTTTTGGAAGTTTTATTTTGAAATGGGTTAATTTTTTTAAAAAAGCTTCCCTATAGTTTAGCTGTAATATATGGGAAGTATTTACCCAAAACTGCTATTGCAGCATTTGTCTTTTGTGTTACTGCTTTAGGCTGTATCTTGCATGAGAGGCATCTTCAAAGGGTGGTTAATCTCTGAGTTCTTTGGGGATCACTATCTTTGTTCACTGAAACCTCAGGGAGGTTACTATAAATATGTTCTTATCTTAGGGATTTCAGTAAAGTACCTAGAATTTGGTGTGATGAGTTTGGGCTATGTTATCTCTGTACCTCTGTACAGACAGAACAAGGGATTTTGGTCCATAATTAAGGTTCTAGTTGTTGTGTACAATGTACAATCAGTAAATCCACTTAGCAGGAGGATTAGTAATCCCTTTTCTACCTCCGTAACTTTTAAAAGATTTGTTCATATTGCTTTTGACTTGTAAAAGGCTCTGAAGCTGTTCACAAACAATTAACTGTTCCAGTCCTAAGATATATTGGACACATATAATGGAAAATGAAAAATTAATTTTGTAACTGCAATTCAATAATTTCTTATTTAACTAAAAACTGCATTTTATAAGATACAGACTTATGAAAATATTCCTGCTGTTGTTTTTATTGATGTTTTTAAATATTTTTAAAAATAATTTCTTTTATAACTGTTGTTCCCACCCTTTATCTAATGCTCAATTGTGTTGAAACCCCTTTTTAAAAAATTGTAAAAATAAATGTCTGTCAGAAGGGCAAGTAGTTAATCAGGTAGATGCCACTGACATGGATGCCCTGGAACCTGCAGTTTTATCCCTCATCTGTTTTGTTGTTACTGCCTAATACTAAATAAGCTGTTCTAAGTTCTCCCTCAAGGCAGAGTTTCCAAAACCTGCTTTTTAAAGGGTGGCAGAATATGCTTATACCACTGTGCTTGTCTCCATATGCTCTGTGCTCATATTTTATGTAGAGACACCTGGTTGAAAAAATGAGAATACACTTGCCTTTTTGTGCTAGCATGTTAGTGCAACTAGGCAATCTGAGTCTCTTTGCAGGTTTATTTCAGAATTTTGCCCTAAGTTAACTTGAACAGGTTTCTATTATCTGACTCCCAAAACTCCTCATTTATTCACTGTTGATTAAGTAGAGAAATGATCAATAGGAGTTACTGGGTCCCACCTACTCTTATTTGAGAAATATCTTATTCTTGACTGTTGTCTCCTTCATTTTACGTTAGTCTTAAACATTTCTTAGTGTAAAAAAGACACTTCAGGCTGTTGTTTTGCTAGCTGGTGTATCCTCTTATGACCACAGACTTAGCAATTCCAGAGAGAGCCAATTATCTATCATATCCATTATCTTCTGCATGGAGTGAGCCGATTTTATGATCCTTGGATGGAAGCAAGAACATAACATGGAGGAAAATCTGTCTTTCACTTACAGACTGACAGGCAATTTATGACCTCAGAAGTGGCTTTTACAAATAAAATTAGAACCAAGCATTTTTACAACTATACCACATTTTGCATATTTTTGAGTAATTTCAAAATTATTTTAAACAATTCTCTAATTCGCTGCCTTGCTGTAAGAACATAGCAAGTGAAATCTAATGCCTAAAAAAATCCATAGGAGTCCACAGAACTGATTTCAAATGTGGAGTTCCAATCTTCATAGCACTTAGAGGTCCTTACAGAAAGAGCTGAAGTGACTGACCTGGTCTAATCACAGCACTATGGTGCTCTCACTGGACAAAATTTTCAATATGGTAAACTAGTCTTTCCAACTCATCATGTTATAAAAGTTTATCTTTTTTCACTATCCTAACAAGATCATATAAGGCTTAGCTACTTTCCCATATATATGTTCCATATATGTGTATTTTTCTGTGGGGAAAAAAATAGAAATACACACACACGTGTGTGTGTGTGTGTGTGTGTGTGTGTGTGTGTGTGTGTACTGGAAATGCTATAATCTCTTACTGAAACTGCAGGACTAGTCATTCAGAATGTTCATATCCTATTTCCTGGAGGAGAATGGCAAGAGTTGGTGCTTACTTTGACTTTGATACTGATATTTCAAAATTATATTATAACCTAACCAAACTAGTTAGGAACTGTTTTGAGGCTTTAGCAGGGAAAGGAGTTCTTTGAATGATGTAAGCGATATAAATGACTTCAAGTTGAAATTGGATGTTAAAAATGTTAAAAATTCATGTTTTTTTCCAAATACAAGAGATTCCTTCAATTCTTCATCAACTGCCTATTTTCAGATAAGAGCTTGTATTTACCTATAAGTTTTAATAAACATTTGTAGTTTTTCTAGATCTGATGACAATATTCTCAGTCACTTTTCTTTCCCTTACTCAATCACATGATGGTGGGTATTCAAGGCCCTTAGAGGAGAGAAGAAGGTAAAAAGCAGGATCCTGACTTCAGGGTTCTGGCAAGCAGACTTTGGGCCCTTCAGAGATCAGCTTGAAAGAATCCCATAGGATACATATAAATCCTGGAAAGAAGAGGGGTCTAGGAGAGATCCCCTCATTGATTTTCAAGGATCACCTCCCCTAAGCTCAAGAATAGTCCATCCCAACAAGCAGACTGCAGGAGGCCTGCATGATGAACAAGGAGCTTCTCACTAAACTCATACAAAAAGGAAGACAATAAGAGGTGGCAGCAGGGACAGGTGACCTGGGAGGAATGTAGAGATACTGTATCATCACGTAAGAATTGGGTTATGAAAACCAGAGCCCACCTGGAGTTGAATCTCATGGGGGCATGAAGGGTAACAGGAAAGGATTCTACAGATACATCAGCAGCCAAAGGACACTGCTGAGTTGGACAAAGAATCTGATGAAGGATATGGAAAAGGCCGAGGTACTCAGTGCTTTCTTCATCTGTAATGGTCTAATGCATCTGCAAACTGAGGTGCCCTATACCAGTGGGAAAATCTGGAGCAAGCAAGACTGACTTGTTGGAGGAGAATGGGTTACGAAACTCTTAAACAGACCTGACATACACAAGTGGGTGGGAGCTCGTAGAAGGTATTCACAAGTGGTGAGGGAGCTGGCTGGTATTGTTGCAAGGCCTCTCCTGATAGTTTTTGAAACATCATGGCCGCTGGGAATGGAGGAGAGCCTGTCTTTCAGAAGGACAATAAATGTGCATCCTTGGAGATGTAATAGAGCAAATTCACCTGGAATCCACTTCCAAACATGTGATAGACAAGAAGGTGTTTGGAAGATTTATAATGGGGAAATTTCATCTTACCAATATCACAGACATCCATAATGAAGTCATTGGATTGGTGGATGCGGGGCTAAGAGTGGATGTTTATCTTGCATATAGCAATTTTTTTTACACTGGCTCCCATCATATCCTCATTGACAAATTGATGGAGTATGGACTTGATGAATGGGAATGTGGAATTTAAAACTGGCCAGAGTCAAAAGAGTTGTGATCTGTGTCATGAAGTCCAAGTTGAGGATGGTCACTAATGCTATAGTGAGGAAATCAATAATGGATCCACTACTGTTTACTATCTGATGACCTGGACGATGGGACAGAGAAAGCCCTCAGCAAGTTTTCAGATGGTACAAAACTGGTAGGATTGACTGATAATATCAGATGGCTGTGCTACCTGGGACTGAAACTGGCTGGAGAACAGGCTGATGTGAAGTTCAAGAAGGAGTAGTGCACAGTCCTACACCTGGGAAGGAATAACTCCAGACACCTGTAGAGGCTGGAGGCTGGCAGGGTGGATAGCAACTTTACAGAAAAAGACCTGCAGATCCTAGTGGACACCAAGTTGAACTGAGCCAGCAATGCAGCCTTGTGGCTAAAGATGGCAAGTCTCTCAGCTGCATTAGCCAGAGCATTGCCAGCACGTGGAGGAGGTGATCCTGCCCCTCCGCCCAGCACTGCAGAGCGAGGCAGCGTCTGGAGTCCTGTGTGCAGTCCTGTGCTCCCCATTGCAGGAGAGAGATGGGCATGCTGGAGTAAGTCCAGCAAACGGCCAAAGAGATCAAGGACGTGGAACATCTGGCATATGAGAAGAGGCTGAGAGAGCTGTGACTGTAGAGCTAAAGAAGAGAAGACTCAGAGCAGTCTTACCAATGTGGAAAAATTCCCAGCTGGCAGCTGGCAATGAAGACTGAGCCAGAGTGCTCTCAGAAGTGCCCACTGAAAAAGGCAACGAACACAAACTGGAACACAGGAAATTCAGTTGAACAAGGATTATTTTTTATTTTTCACAGTGAGGGTGGTCAAACACTGAAAAAGGCCCCAAATTGGTTCATCCTCGATTTCCATCACTGGCAATACTCAAAACTTGATTGCACATGATCCTGAGCAGAGCAGCCTGGTCTAGTGGGAGATATTTGTGCCCATGGAGGGAGAGGTTGGGATTAGATGATCTTTAAGGTCCATTCCAACTCCTTAACATTCTATGATTTGCATGGGGATTTGAATTAGGTGATCTCCAGAAGCTCCTTCCATCTTTAGCCATTCAGTGTTTCTGTCCTAGTGTTTTCCTGTAAGTTTGAGAATTTTTTATTAAGTGTACAGTCTCAAACAAACCAAAAAACCTCACTTTGTGAGAACAGAAAAATGAATATGATTAGCATTTCCATGCTTATAATAATAATCAGATTTCAGAGAAAAAAGATCCACGCTGCTTTTGTTTTATTAATTGATCATTAAAAAAAAAAAACAAAAAAACAAAAAAACAAAAACAAAACCCTAGCACAATCAGGAAAACAAGCAATAAAGAGGGCTGCTAATACAGATTTTCTGCATATCTTTAAGTAGATTATTCAGTATAATTGTTATTGGTTTTTTTTTTCCTTATTTCTCTTTCATAATTTTGTTTAGAACATCTCCATAGAAATCTATTCTGTGGTTCATCTATAATTTTGTGAAAGATGCCTGTACTGTCTGATTAAGGTTTCATTTTTATGTTCCGTTTTCGCTGTCTTTTTTTTAAACACAATTACTAAAGCTTCATTTGTGTGCGCTTGTTTCTTTGTTCTTTATTAAAAAATATTCTTATTGTATTAACTGGAAGTATTTAGTATGTAATTTGACCCTTGTTATTCTGAGATTGTCTTGGAAGTAGTAAAATTTAAAATGATACCACTTAGGTATTTTTTAATGTCATTTTCATTTCTAAATGATGAAGTGGCATATGTTTATAATTTGAAAATGTACCCTTTGCTTGTTCAAAAACTTGAAAACAAAAATAATGAGTATGATAACCAGCATAGTTTGGGGGGGTCTTGATAGCAGTTGACAAAATGGTTCAGGTGGATTTTATGTAAGAAGACTTTGCAGAATCCTGAAATATGTCCTTCTGCATGAATTTTTATAGTTATGGTAATAATTATGCTATGAGTGTTACAGCTTGAAAAGCTGTCAACATTTGTGACAAAATTTAAGCTAATTATTTTTACAATGAAAGCCTGACTTGACTGAGAATTTTCAATTGACTTCAGCTTCATTGAGACTAAAATTAAATCCCTAGGATTTTTTTGAGCATTTGTGCTAGAATGCTGTTTCTCTTTTATAAGAAGAAAATAATAGCTGAGTTTCAGGTACAAGCAATGGAGAGAGATTATCTAAGATTACTCCCAGGATTTTTAATGGCTCATTAACACCAGTAAGAATCATCTGAATACAGAAAATGTGTATCCCTGTAGTACAGAAATCAAAGGAGGGTAACAAAGGCTAAAGTAAGCCTTTGACATTAAAGTAATGAAGAGAACCTAAGCGGGAGCAGGGGAGGTGCCCTGTGTTGCACCTTCTAATCAAAAAATCCTTATCTGCAAAACAGAAAATCCTGACATAATGCATTGTGTGCTTTGGCATTGCAAAAAAAAAAAANCATTTAAAAAAAAAAAAAAAAAAAAAAAACCAAAACCAAAAACGAAAGCACAATAAGTTTTCCGTGGTAGGAATAGTTAAGTCTGAAACCAGTATGTCACAGAAAGACTGAAACAGTAATGTTCTCACTTTTTCTTCCTGTAACACTTCCACAGAAAAGCACATTGTTTTCTTGTTTTCTGCTGTGCAGAATAGGGGTAAATAGAAAGTATGGCAGTGTGTAAAAGGGTTATAAAACACATATAAGTGTAGGTGTGGCAGCAAAAATGGGATTAGGTAAGCAATGATCAGTGATGCTTAAGTTGACTCGTCCATCTATGTGCTGGCAGAGGATGAGAAGGAAACAGTAGAGTGCAAAGGTGCAGTTTATATTAACTTTCATCCCAGAGAGCTGTGTGACAGTGGGAGAAGCAGTGGTGAACCTCAGGCAGGAGCCTGTTTACCACTGGCTGCTTTATGGCTTCTTGTTTAGCTGCACTTTCAAATGTTGGATAGCACATTTGCTGCACACAGCTTTTGTAAATTTTTTTCCATTTTTCACACATATTTTTAATAGCCTGCCTAGAGTTAATATGTCAGATTCTTTTACGGATTAGTAACCTATGGTGATCATTCCTGCAAAAGATAGATGTGTTTGTCAGTGGGCAGCTACTCTATTTCTTAAGCATACAATTTCTAGAAATTACTTTTTTTATTTTAAATATTCATTTTCTTTCATTTTTATCTTTCCCCCTTTTATTACTGTTAATTCTGCTTCCTGTTTTCTCTTCTTAAGTCTTCTCTTCCCTACCTAAGCTTTCTTAGTTATACCAAGAACTGTTCTCCTGTCTTTTTGCATCCATACCTCTACTCCTGCTTTCCTTCACAAAATACAATCATGTCTCTTACTCAGCAACTTTTATACTTGCATAAAACTGTGAAACGGTTGAAAGTGTTTAAGATCATGTACCTTTTCTGAACACAGGACTTTCATAAATATGCTTCAAATACACACAACAAAATAATTTGTGTTCTCAGTGTCTCATCACGAAAATAGTTGTGCACTTGTGGGGTTACTTCCTTTGGCCTTTCCACTGTGAAGTACCTCTAGGATCACCTGACAGTAGTTCTGCCGTAGTACTGGTATAAATTCATGATGCTGTTGATGTTGTCTGGAAAGCAACATTTAAAATATCTGCTTTCTCTTCCTTTAACTGTCAGGGTTCTTGTCTATTTCTGTGTCTGCTTTAGTTCTTTGGTTCCATGTTCCGAACTTAAAATAAATCCCCTCAGTCCCATCCTTTTCTCCTGCCATTTCTCAGTGATAGGAAATTGCTTGTATTGTTCTGGTAAATACCTTTCTGGGACAGGAGGGTTATCGTAAGATTTCCTGAAGTCCTTGAGTTAAAAATTCTGGTGTCACTTTGCCATCTGACTTCTGTTTGATGCTCTTTCCTGCTAAGCACTGATTGTTGCTTAACTTTCTGGAGGAGCTCTCTTTTCCCGCTGTTGCAGCCTGTGCTCAGAGAAGCTGATGCTCCTCTCCCTCAGTTGCCTGCTCCTCTCCCTCTGTTGCCTGCTCTCCTCATGCTGTCTCTCTCTTGTGGGCCCAGCAGAGGCATCTGTCCAGGCCTTTACTGTGCCATGCTGACCTTCGAGTCCAGTCAGAGCTCATTCAGCAACCTTTGCCATGGTCTGCAGTAGATGATACAGATCACCTTTACCCCCAGCCCGTGCGAATGAGACTTTCCATGTGGTGTCAGTCAAACCCTGTGGCAGTCCAGTGCTCTGTGACTAACAGCATCAAGGGACAGATGACACCAGACAGATAGTTATGGATAAAAGTAAATTCTGCTGCACAGTTATCACGCTGAAATACAGATTTTTGGCAACGTTTTATCAAAACCCTTGAAATGTCCAACTCTTTTGTCAAACATCTTACTTTTTAATTCTTTTTACTCAGAAATGTTTGATTGTTTCCTACCTACTTTCCTTTCCTAGTTTTATTTGCATTCTGTGATACATGCATCCAAATGTGTAAATGCACCTCCAAAGGCTTCAGTCAAATTGTTACAGGACTTTTGTATCAATCAGTTCCATGTGCTGGTTTTCAATCAGGAAATTTTTGAAGTTGAGAAAGACATGAAACAAGTTTTGTATGCAGCTGCCAAAATCAGACAGCATCAGTTCCAGATTTTTTTTTCTTAGTACTGATCTTCTTTATCTTGATGGTAATGAGACTAGACTGTACATGCTTTAAAAATAGGAGTTTCTTTGAATTCTGGACAAACATTCATTCATCCCAGACCATGTATTATTTTTAAAATGCGAGCTGAATCTGTATCTCCACTTGCTATTTCTGATTACATTTTTTCTTGCTTTTGAAAAGTGGTTTAGAATACATATTCTCCATCTTAAGAAGTCTTTGTCTGAAGTCTGAATTCAGATAAATAATTGAATTTTCAATACTTAAATTACCTGCAGTTTTTCTTGAATTACTGGGTGTAGCAAAAACCCTTCAGTTGTTCCTAGGTTTCCTGTTTCTTCTATGCTATTTTCTTTATAGACTTCCAATTTCTGAAGGATAACTGCTTAAGATCTTGAAACTGGTTTAGTATTATTGTTTTGTTCTTGTTCTTGTATTGTTTGTTTGTTTTGATCTTCTGCAGAAAGCTTTAGTACTTTTTTCCTAGTTAGACCTGTTTTCTTTTCCACCTTACTCAGAAATTAAGCGATTAGATATGGCTTTCTTCTTGGTTTTGGCAGAGTAACACAACAGTTTAATAGGATAAAAAAACCCCCAAAAATTTTGTGCAAAAGCGTGAAAAATAATGAATGTGGTGGACCTGTATCAGTCTGAAGGGGAAAGATAGCAAGAGAAGGATGAATCAAAATCTGCTATTATATTTTTTTAAAAACTGATGCCTTTATATTGCCCTTACTTGGTTATTCTAGGTTAAGAAAATGGGTGAGGTTTTTTTATTATGCTCTCAGGGATTTTTTTTGCCTTTTGATATAACAGGAATATTCATTAATCAGCTGAAGCCCCACCAGGGTAAGATGCATGGTATCAGCAATAGAAATAATCACATTAATTTTCTGATAATCTGTTTCTTAAATAATCTCTGAAGGGAATGTTGTGGATTTTTTCTAACTACTGCTAAGTGGTTTAGTTTGAAGTGTGAAATTTATGCTTTCTTGTTTGACTGGTAGGAAACTGCTGTAAGCATAGGAGCATCTTTATATTCTGGGGTTTTATATTCTTAAGCCGTTTACTTAAAGATACTATCTAAATCAAAATAAAAGTAGGCAATTTTTCTAACAGTTTGAGCCTTGGCCGTTGTCTGGGACAGAATTTCTATTTGAATATATTTAACCATGTCTCTATTAGCATTTGTTAGAGTTTTTAAGAAGGCAATTTTTAGTCTGACATGACATTCTGAAAGTTCATTTTTCAAATGTGCAGTACAGAATTCAAATATTTGTGTCTGATGTTTTGAGAGGTGCATGAGAATGACAACAATCAATCATATCTAATTAGCTCATGACTTACTGAGCTTGCAGTAATTAAACAAGATATTAGTGCTTACTGATTAGTATCACAGATATTGTGAGCCAGCTGTTAATCACTTTTCTTGCAAGGCTAATGTCATTAACAGAGATGTATCCCTAAGGCTGTTTTGACTATTGGATCGGCTGTGATGTAAGCAACAAAATAGACTGTTAAATTTTGTATATTGAGAGCATCTTTCCAAACCTCTGTTACCTTTAGTATGCCACTTGAAAATTTAGTAAAAACTCTGTTCTGAGTTCTTAGAAAGTGATATTGTCATGCTGCAGTAAAAATCTTCTAAAACCTTGTAATACTAATACACCTTTTACAATGGTGCGTATTGAAACGTCAATCCATAATATTGTTATTAATAAATGCAGATTTAAAAAAAAAAGAAAAATCTGTATGAAAATAGTAATATTGAAGGTGCATATTTCAGATGTAATCAATGCTTTTGGGAAAAACTCACTCAAATATTTCTTAAATATCTGGTTTTGACCATCTTTATTTCTGATGCTGATTATTATCAAAGAGTGCATTTAAAATTTACAGTACATTTTAATTCAGTATCTTTTGTCTTAATTAACTTACACAAGAATCAGTGATGTCCATCAGATAATATTCCACTGGCTCTGTTGTGAATGTGAATCACCTTTTTGAAAGGAGTTCTCGGAAATTTGTGATTTTCTTCGCTGAGACCGATTGTGAACATTATGAAACTATGAAATGGAGTTACAGCTCTAATAAAAATGCACGATCTAATATCAGTCTTGAAAAATGGTATGACAAACATAAGTACTCTTACTAGCTTCTTACTGAGGCTATAAAGCAGTGGCATTTTTTTTCCGTAATTTTCTGTGCCTTTGGCTTGTGGGTGTGCTTCTTTTGAATAGGAGCTGAAAGAAGCTGTTTATGTTCCAAGTACATCATAAAAGTTAGGTAGCTATTAGGTCAGTTTGATTGTATATTATTCTAGTTTAAAAGGTGGGGTTTTGTTGATTTTGTGATACTAAAAATAATTCAGTGTTAAAAATTAACATTGGCAGTTTCTTTCCGACTGGAATGAAATTCAGACTTAACTTGGTTTTATCTTAATTTGAAATATTTCCCTTTAAGCCTCTTTAAAATATTTCCCTTCAGACATGAGCAGCAGTGTAAGGGCCGGGCCACTGGGGCAGCCACAAGTTTAATCATCTGCAGCGGCGCTGGTGTTGGTGCTATTTCCCAGCTGCAGTGCTTCTCTTTTGGGAAGGGAGGCAGAAGCAGCTGCTGGTGGGTTACGTGTGTGCCTGCCTGTGGAGGGTGTGAAAGGGGGATGGTGGCCCCTGCCACGACTGTAGGTGTGTCCTGGCCTTTGGACTCTGAGATGGGGTGAGCAGGACTGCTGGGCCTAATGATGTAAGGGCATTGCTGCATCCTTCTGTACATGGGAATTGGATGCTCGTGATACTGGTGAGAGTGGGCAGTAGTACTTTTGAGCAGAAAGATACTCGATACTGCTCTCATCCAGATATTTTCTATATCATCTTCTGACATTTTTACCTATAGTGGCAGTAAGCATGATCATTTTTCCTGATTTTTTTTTTTAATTAACACATTTTTTATGCATTTATGTTTTAAAAAAAAGAATTAGTTTTGTTATTAACATTGTTATTGGTGTTACTAGTATTTTAGTGTAAGGAAATTAGCATTTGTTTGCTACTCTGTTGCCATAGCCTCCATCTAGATGGGTGGGTAGACAACTGCTTTGATACTCAGACTGGGGGTGGTGGTTAATGAGGTATCCTATGTCTGGATTCCTGTGGCAAGTGGTGTTCTTCAGATGTCTATGCTGTGAGCCATCTTCTTTAACGTCTTTGTCAGTGACCTGGAAGAGGGCACAGAGGGCTTGGATTTCGGGTTTGCTGATGACACTGAACTGGAGGGTGCAGTCAGTATCCAACTGACAGCCGCCTAGGCAGGCTAACAAACAGACTGCCAGGAAATTCAAGAAATTAATGAACTAAACTCATAACATCCAACAAGTGCCACATCCTGCACCTGGGAATGAAGAGCCCCTGCAGTGATACAGACTAGGGCCTGCCTGTCTGGGGAGAAAGTGTTATGAAGAGTCTCGGGGAGTCCTGATGGGTAGTGAGTTGTACCTGAGCCAGCGGTGACCCTGGCAGCAGAGAAGTGAACATTATCCTGAGCTGTACTAGGAGGAGTACAACCAGGGAGGGATTATCCCTCTCTACCCAGTGCTCGTTAGACTGTATCTAGAATACTGTGTGCAGTTTGGATTCCTCCAGTACAAAAAAGACATTGATAACATAGAGAAAGTTCACTGCAGAACCACCAAGCTGTCTGGGGCTGGAAGCACTTTCCCTGTGAGTGAGCTGGGCTTGTTCAGCCTGGAGACAGCTTCATCAGGACCTAAATACATCCTTTCCATGTCAATGAGGAGATAAAGAAGATGGAACCAGTCTCTTTGTATAGTGTCTGGGTGGACAGGAGACGAGTGGAACTTGAAATGGGACACAATGAAAAGCCTTTCCTCATGAGGACAGTCAAGCAGTGGAGCTGGTTGCCCAGCAGTGGGGAGCAGCCTCCATCCATAGAGGCTTTCAGCCGGGCTGGTCACAGAATTGCCTTGCTTTGAGGTTGGGCTTCAAACCTTTCCAGATCCCCTCCTACATGTGATGGTACAATGATGTTTTCTCTCCTAATACAGGAGTCTTGAACTACTCTGAGATATGGGACAAATCCATACCATTTTGTTCTCCACAGCATTTTTCGAGATGCTTCTTCTGACTTGTTCACAGAACCCCTCACCCTCACAGTATCAGGGAACCATAATCTATCCTCCGAATAGTCTGTTTAAGGGCTTCATTATCATTATAGTCAGAATTTCTTAAAGGAAGGAGTATTGAGGTTAAGGATTTTTGTCTCTGCCTTTGTGAAAGTGTCATTAGATGTAAAAGTTGTAGTATTTTAAAGCTGAGAATAAGGACAACTCCATGTGTAATTACAGGAAAAAACAGACTCCATAAGGGAGCTCTGTATAACTGATGTCAGCAAGTTATAATTGATTTGTCTGCTTTTACTGGATGGTTCTTTGCGTGTTTGTGGTGCTAATGGAATCATTGATTGTCTGTATTCCACAGATGTGTTACTGCTTTCACTATTTACTACCTTTACCCATTTGTCCCTTGTTGTTCCATTGAAAGTGTGTATTTGTGCTCTTACTCAAGGCCCCTGGAATTATCTTTTCATCCTGAAAGACATGGGAACATTTCTTCTTAGGGTACAGTCATCTTTCAGATTAAGTGCTATGAAAATTATGATTTTTTACAAAGTTTCTTGTGAATGTCACTCATCCATTTATCAAGGCCCCTAAGTGATAAACTTCTTCAGGCCTTAATGGTTATTTTTCACCCGTCCTATGGCAGTTGCAAGTTGTTCAGTCCAGGTGTCCTTGTAAAGCCAGCCAGGCTTTTTCCTGTATGAAGATACTCAGTCATATGCAAGAAGTCATATAATTTTGAATATTAGCATGAAAGAGATCTAAAGGAGATTTTCTTTTCTGGGATTTTGCCCTGTGAGAGGATTAATACTGGTACCATTTGGGCAGATGTTTATTCAGTTTTCTCTCAGAATCCCTTAGCAATGGAGGTCCATAATTTATCCGAGCAATCTTTTCAAGGACTTCCATTTCCTTGTAACCGGAATATGTTCAAAGGAGGAGATCTCTGAATTATTTTCTTTTCTGATTGCTCTATTTGTCTTTGTAATAGATTTTGAAGCACTTAAAACTGTCGCTATGTTCTCTTATGTAGACTAAACAAGCTGAATTTGTCTTGAATTACTTACACATCCTATTTTACAGATCTCTGACCACTTCTAATTTTTTTTGTTTTTCTCATGACCCTCCTCAGCTCATTACCTCTTTGATGTAGTGTAGGTGTGAAACAACACTGAAATAATACTGTATAAAAGGAAACAATATACTAAGATGTATTAAGTGCAACACTGGTGATGGATTACTTCATGGGCATGAAATTTTGCTCCTTCACATTCTGCAGTGTTTAAGGAACCTTTTCTACTACCCACCTAAAAAACTGTACTTCTGTTTGTACTTTAGACTGAGAAAAAGCAAATCAGTGGGAAAGAATGTGAAGAAAGCACGTGTTTGCCTTTATTGTAACAACAGAATATCGATGCCTATATTTTTCTGCCAATCCTCACTGCTACATATCTGTTTCCATTCTTAAAGAGATTGTGAAGAAAAGCTTTTCTTCTTCCATACGGATGACTGTTCTTCCTAATAGTGTAACACCTTGCACTTTTTTTCCCCTTATATTTCATCCCATATTAAATATTTTTATGTTAGTCAAAGATATTTTAAACTTGAATTCTCTGAGAAAGTATTTTTCTCTTTTGATCATGATAGGAAATGTGGTGTAGAAAACATCAAACCAGTTGTGAGAGCGAGAGTAGATTTGAGCCTGCTGTAACTTAGTGCTCAGAGCACTATGTGGGACTGCCTCAAGTTCTCTTTCTTCCTAATCTTAAATGATGTAGGACAAAAAATCAGTGACTCCAGTTCTTATGTGTCCTCAGCCAGTGTTCCAACCATAAGTATACTACAGATATGCAATTTCAATGCAGTTAATTTCATTTTAAAAAATGAAATTGGATTAGAGAATTTTATCACTAGACCTGTGAGGTGTAAACGTTGCTGATAAAATATTAGTCTGGAAATATAATGTGGCATTTCAGTGGGGAAAAAAGAGTTCAAATATAGTGCTTAAAGAATTTTATTTACAAATAAAGGTCATTTATGAATGAATTTTAGCAGATAAAGATTGAACTGCAGTGCCCTTGAAGCTATGGATATCTTTATTAAGGACAAAGATCAGCAAATGGTGTTTTCTGCTGGAGAACCAAAGTAACTCAATGCAGAGGAATTTTTTTGCAAGCTATTTAAAAATAAAACTTACAGCAGTAAAGACAAGTAGTTTATGCCAGTAAGACTGAAGTTTGTTGTAGAGATGCCTACTTTGAAACAGAATTTGCAGCTGTGAGCTTTAGACTGCAGATACAGCACACTGAAAGAGTCATGGTACTTTGAGTAGGGTCCCAAAACATGCTGAACGGGGAGTGCTTTAAAGCACATACACTGGCTAGGGACCTTAAGTAGTCAACAATAAAACTGATAAAAGGATTCATCTGCTGTTCTAGCTCCCTTTAGAGAGAAATGTTTTCTGTGGTATTGACAGGTTTTGAGCTGGTTTGAGAAAGTAGGTTTCAGTGTTTTTTCTTTTTTTCTAAAACAGAGCAGAGTCTATGCTTTCTTAAAAGTCACAGCTACTGTGATGCTTATACTACTGATCTCCTTTTCTCTTCCTCCCACCACGTAGCGAACATGCACATGAACACCCACGCACTCCTTTTCGTGAAGCCAGTGTCTAGAAAACTGTCAGAGATATGAAAATCAACATTTAATTTCTTCTTCTGCCCAAGTGAATTTAAATCTGTATTCCCCTACCTCTCAATGTAACCCTATTGTAATCCTATTGAGATACAACTCCTTATGAGTTGTATCTATCTGCATGCTTTTTATTAGAGAGCATATGATCTCTAGCAATACTATATAATTTTGGGGAGTTATTTTGACTTTTCAATCCTCAGTTTTTGATACTAGTTACCTAGAATGGCTACTGTATAGACAGTTTTTAAATAAGAAATCGAGATGAATATAGCTAGTTAAATGTGGGATGTAGATATACATGCGAAGACTAAGTTCTCATTTAAAGATTCTTGTTTGAAGAAACCTTTTGTCTTGACTGGGATTTGCCTGCTCGAGTTACGTATGCCATCTCTTTAACACAAAGAGAGAACAAGGGAATGTGCTGAACTTTGATTCAAAGCCATTTATAATGGTCTAAAAAAAGCTGACTTGAAAGGCTGAGAGAAATCCAGATTAATCTTATTGATTCTGAAAGCAAATAAGGTATTGCTGCACGTCATCTTGGATCACGTCAGGAGTTAGATGAAGTGTAATGTAGGTATTGGATTTTAATAGTAATAGATGAGCTTCAGTGGGACTTCAGCTGCAGTAGCATGATAGAAAATGCTAAACTATTTAATAGATCACTCTGCAAATTTCATTTGTTACCTGATCATCTGTTACAAATGAAAGTTCAGAGTTTTTTTCATTGTGTTTCTTCTAAACATATGTAACAATATCTAGCCAGAGAATTGTTCTGGGTGTAGGCTGTATGAAGAGTGCTCCAGAGTTCTGTTCTTCCAGTGTTTCTGTAAAGCATGCTCTGGTACACAGCAAAAGTAACAGTGGTCACCAGTCCAGGTGGGGCAGTGATGCACAATGTCTGAACAGCAAAATTCAGGGACAGTGGTTTTTCAAGGCTGTAGTTCTACTATTTGGAAATACTTCCTGCTGGCATCATGGCTTTTAGGCAGATGGTACTGGCATGGTTTTCATATGTTGTCATTCAAAAAAATGTATTGATAAGACATTCACACATGCTGAAAATGTGAAAAGACTCAAAATCTTGGAAAAACGAAGAAATGTTGGATTCCAAACAAGTGAGAATGATTAAGGCTCTATACCATCACTGAACTTTCTTTCCCTTAGAAATACCCAGAAAACACGGAATAGATTTGTTTGCCCACAGTTAGACACTTATATTTGGGTTGTTATTTCTATTTACTTTATAAATCAAAGTAGAGAGCTATGACTCATTTGTTCCCTTTTAGATAGACGTATAAAAGAGATCAGATAGAATCATGCTTCAGAGGTGTCTGTTGCTTCACCACTACCTTGACAGATTCTAAAGAGCTGTCTTAAATGGGGGTTTCTCGTACAAAAACAGGCTGAGAGAATTGGGGTTTTTCAGTCTGGAAAAATGAAGGCTCCAGGAAGACCTTGGAGCAGCCTGCCAGTATCTAAAGGGGGCCTTCAAGAAAGCCAGAGAGGGACTTTTTACAAGGGTATGTAGTGATTGGATGGGGCAGAATAGCTTTAAATGGAAAGAGCATAGGTTTAAAGTTACGTATTGGAAAGAAATTCTTTGCTATTAGGGTAGTGAGGCACTGAAACAGGTTTCTCAGAGAAGTTGTGGATGTCCCATTCCTGGAAGTGCTCAAGGCCAGGTTGGACAGGGCTTTGAGGAGCCTGGTTTAGTGGAAGGTGTCCCTGCCTATGGCAGGAGTGTAGATGATCTTTAAGGTCCCTCCCAGCCCAAGCTGTTCTGTGATTTCTGCACTGTAAATTTTTTGTGACATCCATTACAAGCTGAGGATACCTATATGAGGATGTCTGCTGACATGACTAATGTTTGTATCACATTATAAACATGGAAATCTGGTCTTGCTTCCAGCTAGAAAATGACCTGAATATCCTAAAAAGCCCGTGTCAGCTTTACATGCTCAGAGTTCTTAGGATATCTCAGTGTCTTAAATGGCAGAAGTGACCTACATGGATGGGGACAGTTGGTTTGAGCCCAGGGATAGCCCAACTACATGAACAATTGACCTGAGCAACTGCTGTGTATATAACTCACAATAAATTTAATTGCTGTCTAGGCTGCATTTTCTGTTTCTGCTGTAAGGGAGGTTTTGACACTCAGTTGCTGCATAAAGCTACACCAAATTTAAGTGCCTTAAGCTTAAGCTGATCCTGCTTTTAAAGACTGGAAGGTTTTATTGACAATCACCACAGACCCTTCTCCCTGATTTTATAGAAATGGAAATGTTATGGAGCTAATATTTCATGTTTAATTTTATTTTAAAATCCCTCAAGCTTTCATTCAGTACACAGGACATCTTTCTTCTCCAATTCCGTAACTCTATTCTTTATACGGTCTACTATTAAGGAAAACATAGATGAACAACTTAATTTTAAATCTTCTTTTAAAAACAAATACTGCAGCTAAAACTTAAATCATGCTTGATTTTTCTTCACTTGCATAAAGTGCAGTGTTGTGATGATGCTGTTATATACATTATAAATTAATAAACAAATACTACTTTTAAATATGATCACTCATTTCAGAACAGGTATTTTTGTCTTCTGTGCAGTGAATGTAAAGATCTGAAATTTCATTTGTCTGCATATTTTAACAAATAGCTGTAAGCTTTACTAATACCACAGTTTTTGTTTAAGGAAATATCTGACTGAATATTAGTGGAAAATTTAAGTAAATAAACCAGAAATTAAAATAAATTTTCTATTCTACTACTCATGGAGAAAACATTGTTTATACCAAATACTTGACTGTCCTATAGAGTTTAGTAGTTATTAGTCCAGTGACGATGTAACTTAAATATATATCCATCTTGACCAAAAGAAAATAAGTTCTGTAACAACTGTGTTTAATTACATGTTTTACAACATGAAAACATAGTTTTCTGCTGTAACAGAACTCTGTATCTTAATGACAAATTTTATGAAGAGTACAGTTCTTTTTCTGACAGGGTGGAAGGAACATCTTTAAGACAGGAACAATATTTCACTTCCCCACATTGCTGAAAGTGGAAAATGTGTTCACATGCATTTATACATACCTATCTGTTTCTAATACAGTTTCATAAGTCTTTGTATAATTAAAATCAAATAGGTTGTCGCTAATTGGCAGCACTCCTTTGTGGAACAGTACAATGGAGACATTTTTGTACTTTATTTTTTTTAATCTTTGCATATTAATGTGTACTTCAAAGACCACTTAGCCTGTATTTTCCAGTGCAAAAGAGGCTTTTTATGTCTAATCCATTTGAAGATTGAAAAGCAGACCAGTTTTCCACTTTCTGTAAATAATGCTCATTTGTATGCTTTTTATGTATTGAATGAGATAGAGCTTGTTATTCACCATTATCAAATGTTCATATTCTTAAATTTTTTGTGTATGCCTTGCTTTTTTGCAGACTAAAACTGGTATTGCATTGTTGTATGATGAAGTATCTGAAAACGCTTATGACATCCGACTGAAGCTTACAAAAGAGGTATTAACAATTCAAAAACAAGATGTCGTCTGTGTTAGTGGAAGTGATCACAGTGCAAATGTAAGTGCTTCTATATCTCTGTGCTTTTGACTGCGCACTTTAATTCTTCTGCAGAGGTCACCTTATTGTATTGGAGTGCAAGAGATTTTATTGGGTAATAGAAATACATGTAATTATCAGTTGTTGGGTCTTCTGTGCATACCTACATTCATGAGTGTAAAAACTGCATTTTTGACCAGTGCTATACATACTTTATTATGACAATTGTAATCTTAACAGAAGCAAAAATGTCTATAAATACCAAAATTAAAACATTCTTCCACCAAATATTGGTGGGCCATTAAACGAAGACAGAAAAGGAAAAGTATTTCCCAGTGAAAGCATTTGAAGAGTAAACTAATACGCCAAAGTTTCCTTCATTTGTGTATCAGACAGGATGTCTGTTCAAGGGCACTGAGCTGACTGAGAGAACACTTGACAGGCACTTATTTCACTGTAATTCTCTTTCAGGCACAGATGGAGCTTAATCAGTGCCAGCATGTATGTGGTGCTTTTTTTACCCAAAATTCAGTTATGCTGCTTTTTCAAAGCCTGTGGTGCCTCTAAGCTACAGAGGAATCTTCTGTGTGACCATTTGGTTATGTCACTAGATAAACTGGTGGCATTTTGCATAAGCAGTACAGCAAGGGTGTCTAGGTTATCAACATCCCTAAGTAATGTATTTCATTTCCTCATATAAACAGTGTTCTTCTTGAATTTGGAATACCTATACTTAATTTTACTGAGTAAAATCAATTTATTGAACTTTGCTGGTGTTTCTTAGAGTGCACAGTTTGTGGCAGCCTCCTCAGAGGGGGCCAAGGGAGAGTGTTTCTGTCTGCTTGCTCTATTGCATGTGTCATGTAAACTTAAAATCTGGCATTTGGGGACATCAAGTGAGTTTGTGATACTCTGCTAAGAATTAGAAGCAAAAAAAGGATATAATGGCAATCTGTGTGTGTATATGTGAGTATGTTAGAGAGAGAGAGTCTGCCTATATAAGTGACTACTTCATTCCTGCTGCAGTAAGTACTTATATAAATTGTTTAATATCTCACATAAAATAATTTGATATAGCTTTTAGCAGTTCAAAACACGATGTACTTTTCCATGGAATTCTGTGGAACATGGCTGGCTCTTTAAAATGTTCAGAAAG
The DNA here is from genome assembly GCA_013397055.1 of Pachycephala philippinensis. Taxonomy (NCBI): domain Eukaryota; kingdom Metazoa; phylum Chordata; class Aves; order Passeriformes; genus Pachycephala; species Pachycephala philippinensis. Next base: position 61,848 of record VWZT01008694.1, on the reverse strand, counting down.
GTTGATCGGTGACAGGCATGTCCACTTCTGGTTGGTTTGCTGAGATAAGTATAAGCCTCGTTCATCAGCTTTGCATATACTTTCTGCTTCACTTGGAAGCATGAAAAAACACAGCTTTTTTTTTTTTTTTTACCAGGCATTGCTGGTAATGCTGATAAGTTGTATGCAAACTGGTTGCAAGAGTCATAGTGAAATATAATGAGACTTCAGTATACAGTGTCTGTGCATATAATTATGCATTATTGCTCTGGACTCAATGGTGTTTAAATGCCTTGTGTATGAATCTCATAGAAAAAGAATCAAAATTCTATCCTACATAGTTCTAGGTTACTTCTTGATTGAGTCAACACAAGCTAGTTACATCTGAGAAAATACCGTATCAGATCTGTGTATGTATTGGTCAACACCCAGAATACAGCAAAAAAACCCCCCACCCAACACCCCCAAACTCCAACCTAAAGCAGTACAGAAAACTACCCCAAACAACCTAAGTCTGCCCTTCCTTTTAGTATCAAGATTTGGGTTGATTTTGATGCCTTTTACTCCTACATTTTCTGGGTACCCTAAACAGTATTTCCTGATAGAAGACGTGGCAGGGAGACAAGCTTTGATAATACTTAAGGAATTGCATTTTGAAATAAATTCTGGAAAGTAATAGACCTTGCAGAGGAGGCATAGCTGGGATATGCAGCCACTGCATACAGAATGAGTCCAAGTTCCTTGGCTGTATTTCATAATGAGTAATGATCACAAGTAAAGGGTAGACCCTAGAAAGAAGTGATTCCCAGGACTATGGCAAAGAGAGACAATTTTTCTTGGTTGTAGATGTAGTGTTAATATGTAAAAGTAAGTGAATTTCAAGTATCATTCAGATGGTACTTTAGGTTGGAGTTGCAAAGTATTATGTGGCTCTAGGTATGACACCCATTCGGAACGGATTTCTCCCACCTCATACTATTGAGGAATAAGAGTGGGCAGTTCTGCCAACCTGCCCTTTCCTGAAAAACATTGTTAACATTATCCTTATTTTCCATAAGTTTTCTCACTGAAGACTCTGAAAACTACATGTAAAGGGTTTGATCTGTTGTTTTTCTGTGTCCCTTACAAGATCTCCCCAAGGTGCCATTCTGAAAGAGTTATCTGCAATCCTCACAGGATTCTGTTGTCAAACTCTAATGAGAAAAATGGGTTAGACTGGCTTCATGGCCATATTCGCTTTTTCTGTAGTATACTTTGAACCAAATAAAAACTCCTGGACAACTAGCATTTAATATGAAGGCAAATTGAGTGTAACATGAAGATAAACACTGTCGTTTTTTACTATATATAAATTTCTAGTATATAAGAGCTCAGAAGCAGAATTTGAAATCAGGCTGAAATAGCTGGTAGCTCTCTAGTGCTGATTTTGGTAAGTTTTACAATTACAGTTACATGACATAAATTCCAGAGATAAATGCTTTATATTTCAAGTGGTACAAGAAAATAATTTTCACCCCTGTTCTGTATGATTCAAAATATTAATACAAAATTTTAATCTGAAAGTCAATGCTATAGCAGTCATAAATGATCACATTGTCTTACTGATTTATTCTCCTTTCTCTGTACTTTTTCATTCTCAGGTACTCATAGTTAATCTTTATTTTACACATGGCCATTCATCAAACCAGTTCATTTGCAACAAAAATAGAAATAACTTTTGCCTTCTCTTTGTACTCACCTCAAATGCATGGGAGGAGACAAAAAAACCTGGGTTTAGAGTGACTTTTCCTCTTAGGTGGGTTTGTGAATGGAAAATGATTGAAAAAGGAAGTTCTGTTTCTACTTGTGGTAATACTTTTTTCTCCAGCCACTTACATGGGACAGCATTTGTGGGATATATTTGCTTCCAGCCTCCCTTTTACTGACAGGTTCATTAATCCTGAGGAACACTGAGGACGGGATTTGCAGCTGTGCATATTTAGCTCTGCTAGTCTGGTGTAGTTCCGAGTGCTACACTCAGGACTGGCAAAGATGTCAGTGATCACTAGAGCTACTGTGGTGAGTTGGGTTTTCAGCAATAGAGATTACTCCCAAGGATAAAAGACTCTTGCTATAAAATACCTTTTACTACCATCATCTAGGTCTGTTCCTGTTTCGTATTTTGTCATCTGCCATTCATTTAAGTGCTGCTTTTGAGCATTGAGAAAGCTTCACCTTCGATGAGAAATTTTATACCTGGCTTTCTGTAATTAAATGACAGTTCAGCCCATTTCACTGCTTCTTGCAATCTTGGACTTGGATGTAGAGCAATGAGAGAAAAACATGGTTTTTGAAATTCAAGGTGTATATAGAAAAAATAATGTAAAATCAGCTGCTTTTTTTTTTGCTATTCGATTTTTTTTTTACAGTAGACAAGCTGCTTTTAAATATCTGTAAAAATCTTTCTGGATTTGGAGCCACTTAGGGAAGTAATATTTTACACTGCTTTTTGTATAATATTACATTTATAAAAATAATTTTCTATATAACTATTTCTAAATATTTATATAATTTATATTTACGTGCTAAACATGCAATCTTTCCATCAAGGTGCATTTCAGATTTTCAGACTTGGCAAATTCTAGTGTTCTAAGCAAGTCTTCATGACTTGTTACGTTTGGGATGTTCAGATTTTTAGGATAAAGGAGAATGTATGGGTGCATCAGAATCACAGTGGTGGAGTTTCCCTCTGTGCGAGACAACACTTGGAATGTATCAGGCTCTGTCTTGGGGGGGATGGTGAGCACTGAGAGCTNGAGCACTGAGAGCTCATGAGTTAGGCTAAAAGGGCAGAGTAGCCAGGGTGACGCTGCTGTGGGTGTTTGCTGCAGGCCCCTGGTCGGGAGGAGGGAGCGGACGAGGCCTGGCACAGGCGGCTGGGAGCAGCCTCACAGCCACAGACCCTGGTTCTTGGGGGGGACTTCAACCTCCCTGACACTGCTGGAGAAGCGACAAGTGAAACACAAACAGCCCAGGAGGATCCTGGAAAGCATTGATAGCAACTGCCTGCCACGGAGAGTGGAGGTTCCCGGAATGGTGTGCTCCTCAACATTTCACTAAAACACAGGGAAGGCCTTGTTGGAGGCGTGAAGGTTGAGGGCAGCTTTGGCTGCAGTGACCATGAAATTGTGCAGCTCAGTATAGAATAAGAAGCAGGGCAGCAAGTAAAATTGTAACCTTCAGCGTCTTCAGGGCTAAAGAGCTCCCTCTAGTCTCTTCAGGGGATCTTCTTGGAAAAATCCCATGGGAACAGGCCTTTTAGGGAAGAGGGGTCCAAGAGAGTTGGTTAATATTGAAAGATCACTTCCTCCAGACTCAAGAATAAACCATCTCAGTGAGTAAGAAATTGAGCAAAGGGGGAAAGAGTCCTGCATGGATAAAAAGGAACTCCTGTCATTACTCAAGTGTAAGCAGGAAATGCAGAGGAGATGGAAGCAGAGTCAGACCACCTGGAATTAATACAGAGAGGTTGTCAGAGTAAGTAGAAATGAAATGAAGGCCAAGGTCCACCTGGAATTAAATCTGGCCAAGGATGTCAAGGACAACAAGAAGGGCTTCTTCAAATACATCAATAACAAAAGGAAAACAAAGGATAATGTGGGCCTGTTATTAAATGGAGAGGGGACTCTCATAACAGGGGATACAGAGAAGGCAGAATCACCGAATGCCACCTTGCCCTGGTCTTCACTGGTAAGACCAGACCTCTGGAATCTCTGATCCAGGACACCAGGAAAAAGGACTGTTGGAAGATTTTCCCTTGGTCAAGGAGGATTGGGTTAGAGAACACAAAGGCAAACCTGACATCCACAAGTCCAGGAGCCCTAACGGGATGCATCCGTGAGTGCTGAGAGGGCTGCCGGACAGCACAGCAAGGCTGCTCATGATCATCCCTGAAAGGTTGTGGCAATCAGGAGAAGTGCCTGAGGCCTGAAAGAAAACAAATATCACCCCAGTCTTCAAAAAGGGAAAGAAGGAGGGTCCAGGGAGCTACAAGCCACTCAGCCTCACCTCAGTCCCTGGAAAGGTGATGGAATGCCTGATTCTGGAGGCCATCTCTATCCACATGGATGACAAAAAGGTGATCAGGAATAGTCACCATAGATTCACTAAAAATAAATCATGATTGACCAACCTGATTGCCCTCTATGATGAAACAGCTACTTGGATGGATAACAGCTGAACCTCAACTTCAGTAAGGCTTGTGACACTGTCTCTCACAGTATCCTCATAGGCAGCTAACTGAGCACTGGAACAGGTCACCCAGAGAGGCTGTGGAGTCTCCTTCATTGGAGATATTCAAGAACCATCGGGACACAATCCTGTGCAATGTGCTCTGGGATGACCCTGCTTGAGCAGGGAGGTTGGACCAGATGACCCACTGTGGTCCCTTCCAATCTGACCCATTCTGTGATTCTCTGAATTGGTGAACATTGATAGACTCTAAGCACAAAAGTATTGACAGAGATGGTGAATTGAAAATAAATAGACAGTTTTCCGTATCTGCCAAGTATTTTTAACAGAAGATATTTTTTCCCCAGATTTAAAGTTTAACAATACAGAAATAAATTCATTGTATGACAGACAGGGAGAGATCAATTTTAGTTAAAGGAGATACAGGAAAGCATTGATTTTTTAATTTTATACTTCATTAAGGTATTATTTTACTTTAACTCTTTCTCACTTTACCTGCTGAAATTAATTTCTTACATACAGTACCTCATCCTTAATAAAGGATGAATCATTCTTTATTTTCATGCATGTATATTTCTTCGTCCTTCAACTGTTGTCAGTCCACAGTTTTATGCCTCTCCTCTTTTCATAAGCATTTTCTTTCTTTTATTTTTAATTTCATTTTTGTAAGAAAAAGAATAGAAATGCATCTGGTTTTTTTTATCAAAATTGGTCCTTCTCATAGAGCTCAATTGTCTCTGAATTGGTCAGGGGTCAGGCAAAGAGGTTTTTAATGCAGGCTGATAGCACCTTGATTGGAAGAGGACTCCTCAGAGGCTTATTTGAGTCTAATAGAATTAGTATAACAAAAACCTTTCTATGCTGGATACTCAATTGTCCAGCTTCACAAGCTGTGTCTTAGAATGAAGCAAAGTAGGTGAATAAGGAAGAAAAATAGCAAGATTAGTTGTTTTGTTGATTAAAAAAATAGAAACGGTGTCTGAAAATACTGTTTAAATCCCTGATGAGATTGCTGTGGCTTTTTCTTTATAATTCAGACGCTAATAAGGACACAGAAGAATGTTATTTTAGAAAACCTCTAGGGAACAGATCTGCAAAAAAATCTAAAAGTTGTTGTTTTTTTTTTAACCCAAGGAAATTTCTGTCTCAAGAACTGCTAATATTGCAGTTTGCTCAGTGCCTGTTCTACCATTGCTGGTGTGGTATTTTAGTCCAAAATTGCTTTTTAATAAAAGCTAATAGTGAACCATTTCTATATTTTTTTTTCTATTTTCTTTTTTTTGAAGCATCAAGTGAATGATTAAGAGTCTTTCTTTTGAAACTAAGATGACTTTTATGGAGAAAATACATTATTTAACTGTTCGTTATTTGTTTTCCGTGCTCTGTAAAGCTGACCTAGATATTTAGAAGATAGCTATCAAGTAATTCCTTAGGACCTTTATTATGACAGATCATATGCTTGTGTTGCTGTCATTCTGAGAACAGTTAGAAGTTTGCATCACAAAATAAATATGAGTATTTCTCAGTATGACAAAAAAAACTTTATTATTAAAGATAAAAAGAATAAGTAGCTTGAATAAAAAGGCTGATAAATGTAACGGAACAGAAGAATGCAAAGGACACTATGAATATCCCTGAAAAACAATGTCTTCCTGAAATGTGGAAAGAGTCCAACTAAGGGTGAGCACTCATATTAACAAGATAAAAGAAAGGTAGCACAACATTGACAAGCCACATATATACATAAAAAATGTGTCCTTTAATTGAAATTTCAATAAATCTATTACACTTGAAGCTATGACAGAGTGTCAGGACTGGTAAATTGTAACTTAGACATTGTGAGAGGTCTTGTAGCAGTTTAAAACTTTCAACAGTTGGGAGCAAGCTGTCTGACTGTAATGGAAGTGTGGGGCTTTCCTGTTTCAATATTTGGGATATTGATGGGTTCGACCTCTGTTGTTCATCTTCAGTATAGCCAACCTGTGAAATGCTGTGCTAAGCTGAATTCCAAAGATGAAATTACTCAAAGGAAAGCTATATTCTGGTAGGATTTAGCTATAATTTGTTGTTATGGGATGCCTTTTAAATTGAAAGAAATCAGCTAATTTTTAATGGGAAAAGTACTATCATATGTTGGTGCGGGATCCTATATAAATTATTAGTTACTCTGGAAATCCCTATTTGTAGATGATCTGCATTGATGTGATTTGTATCTGAGAAGAGTCTGGGGTCTTTTCACACCACTTGCCAAAAAAACCTCCTGTCCCAAACTGATTATTTTGCAACTCAGTGGAGGAGCACCTGAGGATTATTCTGAAGTCATACTGAGACTGACTGTGTTTCATTCAGACACATTAATATGATTACCCTCCTCAGAGGAATAAAACACCATGGGGTTTGTCACTCAACTAAAATAGATCATGTAATAATTTATGTTGAAAGGGACCTCTTGATATTATCTAATGTAACCCAGTGCTGAAAGTGGTGATAGCTTCCAAGTTGCTGAGGGCTTTGTCCATTCATGTTTAGAGTATCTCCAAGGATGGAGATGCTGACAGCTCTCTGGGCAGCTCTTAATGCCTAACCATGTGAAGTTCTTTCCTATTGTTATGCTCAGTTGGAATTTCCTTTGTTGCAAGTTGTGACTGTTGTCTCTAATGCTTTTTCTTTGTACACCTGTGAGAACAATTGTTTGGGGCTTTTTGGTTTTTAGTTTTTGCTTTTTGTTGTGTAAACCTCCCTTAGCTTGGCCACCTTTGTAAATAAAATGAGTGACTTCATTTTAGTCTAAAAAACACAAAAATTCACTAAAAATTCACTTTCTGCTGAAAAATACCCCAAAATAACCCACAAAAACCCCACACAAACAAACAAAAACCCACCAACTTTTATCTACATTAATAAGATAATATAACATTTGTAATAAGATAATGTAAACTGATAAAAATGTTATTATATTGAATCTGCCGATGTCCCAGGTCTTTGTTAGCACATGAAAAGATCTGCTTTGACTTTATACAAAGCTGAACAGCAACTGACATGCCTCAGTCAATTTTTACTTCCTTCTTCCTGTCCTTTTGGGAAAAGGTGAGATCCTGTGCAGTGCAAGAAGTTAAGCTTCAAAACTCTCCCATTCAAAATAATCTTTTGATTTTTGTCTACCTGTTCTTTATTACATCTTGCCTTCACTTCATGGAAGTGGAGAATGAGGCATTAAGTGTTACCATGGAGGACTAATTTGTGAGTTTCTTTCTTGCAGTTTTTTTGACTTACTTTTACAGTGTCTCAGTAATTTTTTCCACTTTATGAGTTACACTGTCCTTTTAAACAATGCAACTATTTCTAAGAATATAGAAGTCTATTAAAAATGATCCAGACTTGGAAATAAAGCTTACACAGACATGTATGAACAAAAAGCTTTGCCTGAAAACCAGACATTATAACCAACAGCATAGCAAATCCTACTTGTAATAAAGTTCTTTAATTCAGACCCCACCCCCACTGTAGTTTTATAGAAAAGCCGTTTCATTATTTTTCAATGCATTCTTTGGTTGTTTACCTGGTTAATTATAAGATGCTTGTGGTTATTATTCCCTGAGAGGACAGTATTATGGACTTGTGGAAATGCAGACATGGCATGTTCAGTCAGACTGTGGATAACTGTGTGACATTTACATTTTCCTCATGCAGCACTCATTTTTTAAGATTTATGTCTACTCAGGACATACATAAGTAATAACAGCAGTTAGTAAGGAAGCAGCAATCAAAACTCAGTGCTTTCTGGCTTCTAGTCAAGTATTCTTTGATCCTGACTGACACATACTGGAAGAAGGAATCTCTGTTCCAGTCCTAGGTGTTCGCATTGCAGCTCATCTGGTGTGCTGTATCATATATTACATACCTTTACATGTTAGCATGAGGCTGGTGTGGTTCTAGCCTTGTCATGTAGATGCCTATATTGTCATACCTAGTGGTTAACCATAATCCAGCACCATCACTTCCTAGCATGCTGCACATACCCACTTTCCTTAATATGGTGTTTCTTTTGAATTCCATTTGGAAATAATTTGGCAAGAGCAGCGCCTACTATAAATCCTTCTAAATCCTTATTTCTACAAGTAAAGTCAGCCAGCAGGTGCACTGCAACCTGCAGTCACTGTGTAGGTGGAATTTTGCTGACAATGAGTGAGAAGTGAGGCTCATATGAGTAACAGTGGAAATCTCTATTTGACAAAATGCTAAATACATGTTGAAAAATTTGCTGAGAAAGCTCAAGGTCTGGAGAAGTGGAGGGTGTGAACAGAGAAAATCCTCGTCATAGGAACTCCCCATCTTGAGGAGAAAATTTCCCAAAGAATTTCAACATATCCTTGTTCACCACATCCTCTTTTGTTCTTTTGGGATATGTAACAACCAGCAGGATATCTGCATTTTATGATATGTTCTACTGGGTCTCACATTCTTGCAAGGTCTGTTTCTTCAGTCATTTCCTATCTTGTAAATTCCTTGTGGTACCTTCAAGAGTTGCTAAGAAAATGAACATATGGCTGTTATGTTAAATTCTAAGCATCAAGCTAACTCCATCCCAAGTGCAACCAGGACAAACTATCTTCTTACCCCTTTAGGTATCAGGCTGTTTCTTCCCTTGCATCCATGCAGGACAGGTTCCAGGCTTCTCTTTTAAGTCTTATTGCACTTTCTTGTTTTGCTTTTTTCCTTTCCCCTGTATTCCCAAGGGCCTGGGTGGCAAACTCTGCTTTTATTTTCTGCTGCAAACCTGCCAGGTATTATCTGTAGTTAATTTGACATCTTACTTTCAACAAGTAAGGAGAGCTTCTGAGACTACTCCTTCCAATAAATACCAGATGCAACCGTAGAAGTAGGAATAAATTCATTAAAAAAGGGTCTTGTAAACCATGCCGCAATTAATGGTTTGTTTGTTTACATTTTCCTATCTTCCTGTTTATCTACTTTTTCTGTTTAAGGACTAGTCTGCTATCTGTTAAAGTAATAGTCTGTTGTGATTTGAGTGTGGAGACCAGATGGGCTCAGGTACCAAGGCACTTTTGGTCATGGCTACTTATTGAACACATACAATTTATACATGTTCCTTTTTCTGGGTTAAGTAAAGGTGACCAGTCCCCTTGAGTCAAGACCAGTGATTTTTTATCTTAATTGGTATTTTGATGACGTGCATGGTACTGAGCCCGTTGGTGCCCCTACATTCAATAGGATTTGTTGGTGTGGTCATTGTTACGAACATTACTGGTATCGGCTGACCCATTTTCGCCAATATCTGTCTGAAATAGTATAAGACACATAGCACCCCTCAATAACTGAAGAGCTTAGCCCAATTACTCTTAGCCCATGGGCACAGACTCAGGGTAACAAGTGGAGTTGGTACCAGGAATTTAACCTTGTAATGCTATTGGTCAGTGAAGCCAAAAGATGGAGAGGAAGTAACTGACACCATCACACTGGGGCAGTGGTCAGCTTAGTTATCCCCAAGGCCATCCTTGGGAATACAAGGAGATGTGACCTTGGCAGCTCTGCCCAGCTCATAACTATGGTCCTACCCTAAGAGAGTTACTCCTGCCGAATTTAATGCTGTCAGCATCCAGGTCCTGCAGCAGGAAAGATGCCCACACAGGAGAGAAGTCAGCACAAGGATTCTCCACTCAACCTCCTTGCTATGTGGCATGGGAACCGGGCAGTCCAGGAGGACACCCGTAAAGTCATCACAGTAGTCTTACTGATAAGTAGAAGGGAAAAGAACAAAATTAAAGCGTTGGTGATCTTTCTTTTCCAACCTGATCTAGCCATTGTGAATGGGCTTGTTTCTTAGAACAGTTTCTACAAAACCTGAAGAACATGGTCTGTGTCAAGTGCTCCAGGCTTTTCTGCTATGTACTTCAGTTTGATGCTTGGAAATAATGTATGTATTCATTAATATTTTCATGCAGACTGGAACAGAAAAGTAAAATATTGTACATACAGAGTCTTTTTTCAAAAACATCTCTTTATATCAATGAATTTGGAGTGCTTTAAGCAGAATCTCTTTCTGAAATCCCCATAGTATGTTATTTAGATGATAGATAGATAGATAGATAAATGTATATAATATTTTTTTATAATGAGAGATCCTTTCCCACCAGTGCCAGTCCTGGGTGTTAACAATCTGGTAATAATGACATATTGGGTAGGCATTGGAAGGTGGATATAAAATCTTCCTAAAACACAGCAGCAGAAATAAGCACTGTGATTGCCTTCTTATGTTGCCCATTAAGCTCATTCTGTCACTTCATATGAACAAATACCAAGACATAAAAGACCTTTCCAGAGATAAACTTTTCTATTGAGTGATTGTTTTTTAACAGAATCTAGTAAGTCTTCTGTGTAGAGCTATCTCATACCTAAAAGGTGGGTATTTGACCATATAATTCTCCATTTGAAAGTGTCATTCAGTTTGCAACTAATAAAAGTATAGATTTTTTTCAGCTATATTATTTGTTTTAGCTGTTATAAGCAGCACTGCACCCGTTACCAAGTAGTCTCTTCTCTATACAGTTGTTGACATAGTGTTCTTTTGAATGGTGTCTGTGTCTTACATGGTTAAAATTGTATGTTTTATCTGCTTTTTAATATATTCCCTGTCTGGCATCATTCTTGGTGTTCCTGAAATTTTGTGCCTTACCAGTTGACAGCTTGCAACAATAAAAGATTTCAAAAAGATAGGAATAGTTCATATTGGTATCCTGCCAATTACAGTTTTATTAGTTACATTCTGTCTATTCAAATGCATCCTAAAGTTTTTTGAGGGGTACTACTTTATCCTCTAATCTCCTAGAAACAGGGAACAAAACAGGCCATGTGTGCCGTGGGGGGTACATAATTGATTCTGCTTGGTAGCACACCTGTAATGAGTGATTGTTATAGAGTACACATTGAGGACTTTGGAACCCATGAGAATAAAGAGTTTTAAGGAACTGTAGATACTATTGAACAAAAAAAAAAAAAAAAAAAAAAAAAAAAAAAAACCAAAAAAAAAAAAAAAAGCCAAAAAAACCCAACAAAATGATAGTTAAAAAGCAAAGGAGATTAATTAAAAAAAAATTAATTTCAGCTTTGCTGTTCAGATTGATAATTAGTAAGACTGTCTGAAGTTTCCTTGCCTATAATGAAGTAAAATTACGCAGTCAACTATAGCACTGTATTTTTATTTTTTTAAGACTGATATAGATGTCTGTCTCACTTTACTCTAAAGCCATAAATAAATTTGTCTGGAAAGAAAAATTATATATAGCCTTCAGGCAACCAAAAAGTGAAATAAGTTGTTTGTTTGTTTGACTGAGACATACACATTGGGTTTTCAGCTGCATATGTGCGTGACATTAATGTCACAAAGCGGTAGGTTTGGTTTTTTTCCCCACAAATATTGCAGTTCAGTTTTGGCAAGATGTTTTGGCGTAGAATTTTCTTTCATAGTTGCTTGCAAAGCTACTGTGGGTTTCTGTCCAGTTTTCATAGTCATGAAATTTTGTCCTTGCATAACAAATTCAGGACTGATTCAGACCTAAAGTCTACTGAGCTGACTGACCTTTTTCTGACAGCAGCTGTTAATATTTCCTTAGAAAAACCAAACAGGACTAAAAAGTGATACTTTTCCTTCTCCAAATTGTACAGTGCCTCCCTAATCAAAATACTCAGCTTTTAGCATTTTATTTTGCAATTTGAACATCTTGAAAAGAAGAAAGTTTTTGCATTTTTTAAATGTAGCCCTTAATAAACTGTTACGTAGGAAACATTTAAGTATGAGTTTAAAATCTTCTTTTAATAGGAATATTTGAATCTCTGTAATAAGCAATGCTATAAACTATTAAAATAGAAAGATCAAGATTATTACAATATTATGGAAATAGATTGCTTCATAGGACTACCTATCAACCATATAAAAATGCTTGTTTGTTTTCGTTGAAAGTATAGATGCCAAGAAGTAGTACTCTACTTGTATTTTTTATAAAGTGGCTGAAGCTATCCAGGTAGCAACTTTCTATTTGTCGTCTGATCATGCTAAAGCAAACTAAACTGTCAAAATATTTATTCCATCATCTCCTCGTGATGATGGACTATATTAGGATAATACATTTTCAAGGTGTAAGTATAGGTGGAGTAAAACATGAATTAAGTGAGCAGACAGCAGTTAGTGTCCTGGAAGACATCTCTTGGGATTGAGTCACTGAATTTTAGGGATGTATTCTAATTCAGATCAGATCTTAACTTTGTCAGTGAGTGTGATAATTTTGATCAAAAGTTTTGATGCAGTTCCAAATGAAGAAAAAAACCCATTAAACAAATTGAATTAGCACAGATTTCAAAGAAACTGAATTATATCAGCTGAAGTTGAATCATATAAACCTTTTGATATGTCAGGTACCATTTTCATAATGCAGTAGTTTTCCATTTATAGCATAGACTAGTGTAGTACAGTGTTTATGGGAACATAAGCAATTTTGAAAATGTATGTAACCATTCCTGGGTTTTTTTAGCATATGGATTTTTTTTTATCCACCAAAAATGAAAATGAAATTCAGGACTTACTGTGTTTCACTTTCCCCTGAGTCAACATGAACATATGTCTAGCATGATGAGTGTTACAAAAAGAAGAGCTGTATATATTAAAATAACTTGTTAATATACGATTATGGTCTTGACTACTGAAATTAAAAAATTATATTTATCTGAATCAGTGAAATTTTAAAATACCCAAACAGAAATTATACGTGTAGGAGTAATCTTATATACTATTTCTAATGTACAGAAAAAAGAAAAAATAATTATATGTTCAGGAATTACTATAAAGATGGCATACTATCCACTACTGTTCAGCGTGTTCCAAAAAAAGTTCCTGTTTAATGATTGTCAACAGATGAAGTGCTATTATGTTGTCAGGCACCATGAGTTACACGTTATTGAAATGTCAAATTCAGAATACTGTTAAACGTATGATAGGCTTCTCTAGAAAAATATTGATAAATGTTTATCTTCCTTATGCACTTAAATCTGAAATGAAAAAATTAAATCTTTGAAGCAGACTATTGCTAAAAGTCTTTCAGCATATGCTGCAAGAAAACCCCATATAGATGTGGACTAGAAAACATTGTTATTTTTGATTGAAAAATTAAAACAAATATCATGCATACATGATAGCTACGAAAATGCGCATCTCTGAGCTCTTCGTATAGTTTTCCCTTGTCAAAGGAAAAGTATGTACAAATTTCTGTTCAGAAAGAATATCACTTCAGAGATAGAAAAGCATACACTAAAGTCTGAATACACAGCTCCCAAGTTCTGCTCTCTGTGATAAGGAATTAATTGAGTGCCCATAAACCAATGCTGAATGATACTTCAGAACTGAACTTGATTGCTCAAATTCTAGACTACCTTTGAGAATTATTTTTTTTAAAGTAAGTGAGAGCCTAGGAACATCTTCTATGCTCATTCAGATATTGTAATTTCACCTAAATTTATTTTTTCTACAATTTTTTAAAGCACAGAACTGTTACACTTCGTAGACAACCAGTTGGTGGCTTGGGCTTAAGCATAAAGGTATGGGTAACTTCTCTTTTCTTCTTTTAAGTTTCAGTATGACCACTTCAGTCTTGAGATCTCATGATTAATATGTCTCTCTTACAGGGTGGTGCTGAGCACAAAGTGCCTGTCGTCATATCAAAAATATTTAAAGACCAAGCAGGTAACTTATGCTATTTACTTATATAGTACTGTAGTTATTAATAATTTCAGGAATCATTCTATTTACTTCAGTAAGACAGTTATGTTATAAACAAAATATTTAAAGTTACTTGCAAAAACATAAGTATGACACGGGAAATCTATTGATGTACTTAACTTTAATAATGCAGAGGATAGAAAAAAAAAAAAACACAATTTTTTTTTTCCCCGACACAGTAATTCACTGCTATGTGGTATGACTAACTGTGCCTAGGTGCCTGCAGAGAGTGATTTGTAATGTTTATTTTGGTGAAGATAACACAACAGCTAAATCAGTATAGTCTATCCTGGTGAAGTATTACATTGACATTTATCTAGCAAAAGGAGCCTTTGGGAGACCTTTTCAGACCTGAGACTGAACTTGACAAGTTGAAGAACTGGTCTGGAAAACAAAGGGCCTCTTCAGTGAGGAAAAGTAGAACCATTGCATATGGGTGGGCAGTGCCTTGCAACATGAACTAAGGGTCTTAGATGAAAAAAAGCAAAGTCATATTCTCTTTTCTGGTGGATGTGGACATGGAGATTAGTTTGTTCTTTTATTTTCTGACAAATTCTTTTACATATTTTAATATATGTTGTCTTTCAAAGCTTCTATGTGTATCCTCTTTTTCCTAGTATAAATCTACCCATTTCATGTAACCTTTCCTTCAAAAAGACAGAGACTGTGATCCTCAATGCGTGTCCTGCTCCTTAAAGGTCTCAAAGCCACTGACATGATCTTTTGAACTCATCAGGCTCTTTTCCTGGTTTCCTACAGTGGAGATTAAGCACATTTGCTTGACAACATGTTTAGACTCGTGCTTTACTAGGTTGCAAACTGTGCAACCTCTGCATTTTCTTCAGGGGGTCCTTTTTTTTTACTTGAAATGAATACCTGTTTTCATCTGATACCTAGTGAATATTGAATGGATTGTCTATGCCTGTATCGTATTGGAAACAGTATTTCAAGTTTCCTGTGTACAGTACTTACATTTCTGTTTATAATATTGTGTCTGAAGTGAGAAAGAGAAGGTGTTTTTATGTCAATTGTGTTACTGTATACGGAACAGTAATATGCTCCTTAAATACACGGTATAATAAACAATACCAAGAAAATATGCATGAAAATAATGATAATAAAATTAATATAAGCATTCAGGTCTAAGGGAAGTAATTCAGGAAATTAATCTCCAACAAGTAAAGCTACCTCCTGCCCTCTTAGGGCATAATACTTTTAATTAAAGTTAGTAGTGAGTTTGTGTATAGAATACTTACATTCAGAGTTTTGTACATTGTGAGTAGTTTTTCTTGATGTGTATTTAATTGTAGAGTAACAAGTGCAACAACAATTTTATGGGGTCATCCTTTTACCTCAAATTTAAAATCTCTCCTCTGAACATACTTGTTTTAAGATCTTGTAATCTTTTGTCCGAGGAAACTCCAGAATCAGTAGTGCTTATAACCAGATGCAGTGCTATATCACAGCAAGCCCATCTGAAATGTTCCTGGCTGGATCAGTGAATGAAGACATTGACACACCTGGTGAGGTATGATGGAAGTGGTCTATGCAGTATCAGCTGCCCCCAGTGTGCAAAAGAGACTCTCAGCCTTGCTTTCAGGATGTGTTCAGGCTGGTTCCAGTGTGCTCCTGAGGTCCCTTCCAGTCTGAGTGAGTCTGTGATTCATGTAGTGCTGCAGGTGCTAAAGATCAGAGATCTTAGATAGAAATGCTTCTTGTGACATGTGGCTTACAGCACTCCCATTCTGCTTCCTGAATTTCAACAGAAAATAGCATGGAGCTTTTTGTTTGCTTGTTTCTTCCAGGAAATGAGTATTTCTAAAAAGCATCAAAAGATTTTCAGAAAAATTTTGGAAGTACTAAACCTTCTTATACTGCAAATCTTTTTTTTACATATATGATCTCGCAAATCTGAAACTAGTGCTGTTACTAGTATATAGGAGGAAGATAATAACAAAGGCTATTCACAGTGTTACTTTTCTAGTATCATATATAACTGGAAATTAATATTAAGTAAGAGAATATGTCAATTTATCTCACAGATGACATTGAGACAATATTTCTGGTTTAAGATTCTAGTGTTTTATTGAAAGAGAAAACAATCTGGTAATATTACTTAAAGGAAAAAAAGGAGTGCTTTACAAATATGTGCATTCTTTCTCCATTTATATAATATAAATATATATTAATGCACAGACATGCATACCAAAATACAGGTGTATTTACATATAGAAGAATATCTGGAAAAAATTTTTATGTTCAATAAAATGAGAGGAAATGTTAAGCATGACAGAGAGATCAGACTCATACAGATTTATCTCAATCTAAGTTTTGGACTGAACATCTATATATTGATAATGTGGATAAATCAGCAATGGACTTTTATTACATGAGGTACTAATAACAGTGAAACTAATTGGCTGGCTTTAAGAGGGCCTTTTAGTTAAGCAGTGAGATTCGTTGCTTCTTCGAGCAAATATACTGAATTTTTAAAAAACAAAAAAAAGTTTTATTGTGCAGTAACATTTGACAATAAATAATTTACCTGATAAAAAAGCAGTTTCTTATCAGGGATTTTACTGGTTTCTGTACTTGAGTAAAATACCTGAACTTATGTGAATAAAATTCTCCTTAATCACTTAAGAATTAATTTCCTAAAAGGACTGATAATCTGTGATACTTTTCATGAAATTTAATGTCTTTTATATTTAAAATTTGTAAAATCACTGTAAAATCATGTTTGTAACCTTACTTTGTTTGGATGTAGTACTATTTTTTAGTTCCAAAGGTAGAAGCATAATAGAATAAAGCAGTTGCTTCTTTTTCAGATCTTTATAACCTTTGTGCTATCTAAATAAAGTAATTAGTTGTCTATCTTTTTACTATTTAATTTTTAAAAACATCAGATAAGTGATTTTGTTGGTACTGACCTAAGTATCAGCTGACAGCATTTGCACTTCAGTTTTTGGGTTTTTTTAATTTTTGAAATAGGATGAACATTTCAATAGGATTTCATTTCATTATTTCACAGAAGCACTTCTGTAGCAGAAGTGCTTATAAATATTATTCTTATAGTTTTGACCTCTCAGCTGTGATCGCTGTGTTTATAAATTTCAAATTAAGTTATTCTAGATCACTCTTCAGTAAGACTTTCCTGAACAAGTTCACTGAAACATACACAGAAACTTAATTCATGACCTTAACTTTACATGTCTGAAATAAAAGGTTAATGGTCACTCAGTGCTGAAGACTAATGTCCAGTGTATTACAAATCACAGTAAAGAATATCCTGAGTTTTTCCTGAGCATGTCCTCCACAACACTATTAGAGCAAGTTTTGCTAATTCCAATGACTCATCACGAAGTTTGGCCTTTTAAATTTTTTCTGTGGATTCTATCTTCCATTCTAACAAAGGTTACATTTTTTGCCCCCCTCCAAAGCTTTTGCTAAAGTTAATTGTGGAGTAAAAAAGTTCTATGCCAGACAGAATGAGAAAAAGTAAATGCAAACAGTTATAAACTCAAGAGTAAAGTGATATAATTAGCCACAGAGTAGTTTTTATCCTATAGGAAATTAGTTTGCTTCCAAAGCCAGGTCTTTTTTCCTACCCATATCAGATCATCCAGTTGACTCAGGGTATTAACAACATTGCTGATAATCTCCCTGATTGTGAAAAGAATTACTGATGTTGAAGCTTCTCAGTAATATTCTGTAAGCCTGATTCAGGCTGGTTTGATTATTTTTTTTTCCTAATGTAATTTAATACAGTATCATTTTTCTTGTGTTTTCCTTTTGAAACTGGCTTAAGATGTAGTACCTTGTACTCTCTCATTGTACAATGGTTGGTGATTTGCTATTAGTTTCTAGTTGTGTAATATTTTTATATATGTGATGTAATTCATATTACAGTTTATTTAGGGCAAAGAGTGCTGTGGATTTACAATCAAATAAATGTAGAGTCCTATCCTTAGAGATATGTAACATAATGTCCTGAATTTGGAAAAGAATCCTATCAGTCAGGTTTACTTGTTTTACAGTGAATCCATCAGATAAATTAAAAATACTTCAGTGAATCTTCGGATGCTATATGTGGATAAAGTGTACAAGCTTTCATATGTTTACATCTTTCTCTTTGTTATTCCCATTTTTGATTTCTAAAGATCCTTTATGAGTTTGTGGAATCTAGATGGTGGAGATTGTAAAAATGAATGGATTTTGAAATCTAACCTCATCGTATGAACAGATGACTTACCGTATATAGTATTGGAAATTCTGATTGTTTAAACATCAAACAATAAAGCACTGCTTTGTGTTGCAGAATTTTGCAGTTAGCAATCACATGTTTTCATCTTGATGCAACTTTTCATTTTGTGAGACCTTCTGCAATAATCTGACTACTGCTATGAATTCTGCTCATATCTCATATATGTGGAGTCAGACGAGCAGCAATGATGAAACAGAACAGTGGGTTCAGCTCATGCGGTGTGATGAAAATAGGTAAATAAAATTAAATAAAACCCGATGGAATAGGGTTAGTTTGCATTGTGCCAGTTTAAAAAAAAAAATCCGCCTTAAGAGCCAAAATTCATTAAAATTTGAATGCATTTTCCCACCTTCTGTCATAAAAGTTGACTTATAACTCACATTCCGCTGTGTTGAAAAATCTTCTGGTTTATGTTGAGTCCATTTCTGACTGATGCTGTATACCCTGGCAGGATTGGAATGAACTCCAGACATTCAGCAATTGAAACATTCTTGGCTTAAAACCATATGCTCTGCAAACACAGGCTGTGTCCAGATATCACATCCTGGCTGCCTGCATTCAGGACCATCTGGAAGACATGGCATCAATTTGATGAGTGCTTTTAACAGTTTCACTTACATGCCAAACAAAGATGGTTCGGTGTGAAATTGTATGTGTTACCTCCTCCATAGGTATATTTCTGGGTTTTTTTGTTGACTCCAGTCATCCCCAAGGCTGGTACAACAAGGGTAACCCAGCCTACTCTGAGCAAGCTGGGCATGATGTGAGATTGCACCAAGCTGCACAGCATGGTTGTATCCACAGCGGATGGTCTCCATCCCTACAGCTGTACTCACATTAGTTTCATCAGCCTTGGAGATTCATTCCACTGAGCCAGCAAGCTCAATATTAAGGATGAGTTAAGCACAAACAGAGGTATTCAGGTTTATGAGGAAGCCAAAATTGATCAAAAGTTTGTGTTATGCCTTGTGCTAATGAAGGCAAAGGCAATATTTTAACATAAAGCCTCATTAGAACATAAGGCCTCATTAGAATATGAGACAGTTGAAGCTGGGTGGTGTTTAATTTTTGGACATTATTTCCTAATATCACTTAAAAATTTCTTAATTTTTTTTTTAGCATTGATCTAATTTTCTATCAATCTTTTATTATCTTTGACAGTGTTATTTTTCTTTATCAGAAAGCTAATGATATATGAAGTTAGCACCTACTTATTGTTCTTTCTTGTGGACCTATGCCTCCATCTCTAAACTTATTTTCAGAAGGCATAGAAGAACATTCTTAACATTTTGGATTTCTTTTTAACTGTTGCCTTCTCAAGACTAGACAGGCCATGAAAGGCAGTACCTCTTAACATCTTAATGAACTGTTGAAAATCAGTCAACAAGTAAAAGGAAGGTATTTTGATCTCTGATTCAGGAAATTATTTTCTATTCAACCTAATAGGAATGTGTTTAAGGTCCGATGTCTGAATGGCAGTTACTGTATATTTAGTGTGAATAGCAGTCATCGGATACATAGCGAGAAATGTAGGTCGATGAATTCCTCAGCTGAGATTCTAGAACAATTTATATTACTGGGATTCATTTTGAAGGTTGAATGCTTGTAGTGGGTTGATGCTGGCTGGGTGCCAGGCACCCACTAAAGCCATTCTATCACACCCCTCTGCAGCTGGACAGGGGAGAGAAAATATAATGAAGGGTTCATGGGTTGAGATAAGGACTGGGAGAGATCATTCACCAAATACCATCACAGACAAAACAGACTAGAATTAGAGATATGAATTAAATTTATTGCTAACAAAATCAGAGCAGAATAATAAGAAGTAAAATAAAAACACCTTCCCCCCACCCCTCCCTCCTTCCCAGCTCTGACTCCTTCCCCAGCAGTGCAGGGAGACGGGGAACGGGGTTATGGTCAGTTCATCACATGTTGTTTCTCCTACTGCTGAGGGAGAGGAGTCCTTCCCCTGCTCCATTGTGGAGTCCCTCTCAGAAGAGATTGTTCTCCATGAATTTGTTCAATGTGAGTCCATCCCACGGGCAACAGTCCTCCCCAAACTGCTGCAGCATGGGTCCCTCTGCCACGGGGTGCAGTCCTTCAAGGACAGGCTGCTCCAGCCTGGGCTCCTCTTGCCATGGGCCTCCCGTGGGTTCACAGCCTCCTCTAGGCATCCACCTGGTCTGGCATAGGGCTGCAGTCTGCAGGAGGATCTGGATTTCTACTCCCACTACGGATCTCCATGGGCTGCAGGGGCACAGCTGCCTCACCATGGCTCTCACCATGGGCTGCAGGGGAATCTCAGCTCTGGTGCCTGGAGCACCTCCTCCCCCTCCTTCTGCACTGACCTTGGTGTCTGCAGAGTTGTTCTCACCCCCCTCTACGCAAATTACAACTGTGCAATAACTTTATTTTTAATTCTTAAATGTGTTATCACAGAGGTGTTACCACCATTTCTGATTGGCCCAGCCTTGACAGCAGCATGTCCATCTTTGGAGCAGCCAGGAATTGCCTCTGCTGGACATGGAGGAGGCTTCTGGCAGCTTCTTACAAAGCCACCCCTGTAGCCCCCCTGCTACCAAAGCTTGGCCATGCAGACACAACACAATGCTGTAGCAAGAGGCTGATGTAAATATAAAGAATTCTTTGGGTAGAAGGATGCAGGGAGTTAATTTTTAAGTGTTTATTTAACTGACCAGGCATAAACTTAAAATTCAAATCTAGTAAATATTTTTTTTTAATATGGTAATGTTTTAATTGTTACAATGAAATGCATTTTTTTATGCATTAAAATTACTCATAAATATTTCCTGGACAGAAGACAATTTGGGATGAAATGTTTGGAACTTTCACTTAGAAATTTGGTTGGAGATTTTGTGGGGTTTTTTTTAGTAATATTTAAGAGCTTGATGAATCCAGAAGTCATTTTTACAGGGTAAGCCAAAGCATTCTAATTTTGGCAATTTGTTTTTATTGTTAGGTTTGGCTAAAAAACATAAACAGTGAATTAACTTTCCAGCTCTAGATTTAGGCAGTTGCTTTTGTACTTTCCCAAAATGAAGTTTTATATATTTATATGTATATATGTATGTGTGTCTAAAAATGTGTGTATTAAGTTCTTGATAATGGGTGATGGTTTCCTGTTAAGTGTACAACGAAATGGTATTCAAAGAGCATACAAATTCTTCCTCATGTTTGTGAAGAAGGTCAACTTTCAATAAAAGATAATTAGTTTTGTTTAATTACTTTGACATAAAGGTAAATGTGTCTGAAAATTGTATTTCAGTTCTATAGGGTTTTATGATGAAAATTCTCATTGGAAGGTGCATTTTGAAGTTTATGAGCAAAAAAAAGGTAGGTATAAAATGTAAAAAGTGTTATTTACAATTTCGGTGGACCTATCATTCTGCGACTGTAAACTAAATAGAGAAAGGTGGGAAAAATACACTGTGTCTTTTTACTTGTTATCTGTTCCAAGTAGCAGTTGAGTGAATAAACTGTGACCTTAGGATGCCACTGACAGGTACAGTTTCTGTTCTTTCTTCCACTCACCTACCTCTGACTGACAATGTAGTTCCCTTATGAACTGCAGAAATCTAATGAAATAGCATTTAAAGTTACTATTTGAATTTCTATTCCTACAGTCCAGGTTGAAGAAAAATGTTAATGACAACTATTCTGTGCAGAGAAATTAGAGAACTACAGTATGTTTTCAGATAATGTGTTTAGGAGAGAACTAGCTGCCTGATGTCCCTCTATGGATGCATGGTATTTTGGACTTTGGATTTGGAGCAAGCTTTCACTACAGTGCTTTGGTGCAGAAGCTGGAGAAGCAAGCAGCTAGACAGATCATGTCATTCAGCTGTGTCAAAGATTCCCATTGCAATGAAAGATACTAATTAAACTCAGAGTAAAACTCATGCAGATTATTTTGGGGCTGAAGCAGACAAGAATCATACAGAATATTTGATGGAAAGAGCAAATGAAAAGAACTTCTACTTGAGGATAATGTCACATGGAAGAATAATTTGAGAAATTTAATAACTTCCTTTGGCAATTTCAGAAAATTATATTTTTCATCTCTTCCCTATTCTTATCTTTTCCTTACTGATTTCTGAACTAAAGACTTTTTAGGCTGTTTTAGGAACTATATCTTTTCTTTACAAGCTCCATATAAGTTTGTATTTCTGCTGCTTTGGGTATACCCTTTTAGTCTCCAAGTTTGTTTTTCAGGTATCACCATCATCTCTACAGCATTTAAAACTTTGGCATAATATAATAGAAATTAATGGAAACTTAGTTGCACATTTAGGAAATAAGATTGAAGATGCGAGATTATAATTTATTTCCTTATATAATGTTAAATAGTAATAATTGGTTTTATTCAGCTCAGAAAATCTTTTACATGTGATATTAAGCATATGTCTATTAGTGCAAACCTTATACCTTAGAATATTGCAACTGTGTGGTAAGATTCACCTTCCTTTACATTGTACTACATTGCTTTGTCAATTTATTCACAATGTATTGCTTAATTAATTTTAAAATGCACACAACTATTTTTACCTGGAAAATATTGTAATGATTCATAGAATCATAGAATTTTTAAGGTTGGAAAAGACCTCTAAGATCATCAAGCCCAGCTGTTCAACTCTGGAAATATTATCAAGTTTAGATTGATTATACACATAGAGCTTCTAAAACTGCTAACCATATTTCTAGAAATACTACATTTTTGCAATTTTAGATAGCTTTTCACTGACTCTTAATTGAGTCTTAGCTATGCTTGACTAGTAAAACTTATTTTATAAACAAAATATAACTTATTCATAGTTACAACCTATTCGTAGTTATAACTATTGCTTTTCTTAATTAGTGCTACTTCTGAATTCTGTCCATGTAAAATGTGTGAGTATTTTTACTTTTGTTTTCAAACTCAAGGACCATGGTCAGGCAAATATCCCAAGTAATAAATGGCAATAGTAATACAACACTTTCAGATTTTCTGAAAATACATCTTAAAAACCTTTGCCTTGCTTTTATTATAGTCACATCTTAGTGGTCATGACTCTTCTTAAAAAGGTAAAATTTTAAAGTAATTACTTTAAAATTAAAGTAATTAATGTTCCAATTTTGTTTCCTTACTTTGATAATTGATGGTTTTCTGTAAAGGCAAAATCGAATGATCAAGAACTGAATGTAAAATGGCACATATTTTTCCCTAGAATTTATCATGATAACTCTTCGTATGCACTCTCTCTGCTGCAACATCAGCGAGTTTGGAAACACGTACTTGATTGCAAACACCTACAAGAATCACATTGCCATTTGGTTTGGCTTAAGAATCTTGCATCAAGACACAGAAATACCTAGAATTCTGAATTTTTCTCCTTTTATTTCCTAAAGTAGGTCTGAAATCAATTTAATCAGAGTGTATGCTGGTACTTTTTACACATCATGTTACAGACTGGAAATGTAACTCATGATACAAACCTGTTTGCAATCAGAAAACCATTGAAAAGCCTTTAAATAACTTTTGTTTAGTTACTGTTAAGATTTGGGTGGGTAGAATTAGAACCAAACTATAATACTTTTTTCATGCTGTTTTTCAAAGCACATTTAATTAGAGTGCCATGCCAAGGACTACTCCAGATTCTAGTCTTCTCAGTTTTGGTATATAAGCAGCCATTGTACCCACCTCAGATAAAAATTGGCAAGTTTTAGCTGTAACATAGGCTGTAACATAGGTCAGGCAATAGTACCAAAGTGTTATTTTGAAATTAGCCTTAGAAAACAGCTATAATATTACCTGCGTTTTAAAAACTACGGCATGGAATAATAAGATTTTGGTTTTAATGTTAAGGTTCCTTAATGCCCATTGGTCTGCTCTTTGCATTCCTAATTGCCCTTATACATCTTACTCATTTTACTTTTTGGCATTCATAAAATATAACACAATTTTTATTTGTTTTTAATAAAGATAAATTTATCCCATTAATAGTTGGCAGTGAAAAGTACTAGAAATTTGCTGTTGCGGTAATTTTCTTTTCAGATTGTATTCAATTCTAGCCATTGACAGAAAAAAATGCTTTTATAAGTAGAAGCCTCTGGTGAGCAGTATGTTTTGAAAACCTGTTTTTTTGCTCAAGTCATCTAAAAGGAGGTGGTGAAAGAGCAAAGCCAGTATCAAACACCTGTCCTCTCATATCCACCTATCATACCACATTCCTCTCTGTAATATTCTCCTGTTGAAAAACATTCCCTGCTATGTCCAGTCTTTTCCCACCCCTGTGTCCAGTACCTTTCTCCCTCACTCATTCTGTGTCTCAGATTGCATTGATTCTTACAACATGTTGAGCTTCAGTGCTTCAGTCTTGTCTATGCTTAGATCTAGAAGTGACTTCTTCATGGGTAGATACAGGAGTCTTAGGATCATGATGTTCTCTTAGTGCTTGCTCCACAGGCACTGAGGAAAAGTGGAGGGAAGACTCAGTTTGCCATCTGTCACTTGATTCAGTGTGGGAAACGTGGCACATGAGAATAATGGAATGGATGTTTGATTAAACATGTTGTATTGTTGAGTGATTTACAGCTTTTCTGTACATGATAAGTGGGACACAAATAAAGACGAGAAAGAAAACTAAGCTAAGGAAGCTTTATGGTCAAAAATAGAAATTTGGAAATTTTGGGTTTTTTGCTTTTAAACAAAGAAATGAGATTTAAACAAGTCATGTTAAAGAGTGTGTTCAGTGTTGAAAACTTCCCTAACAAGATAGTTTCCAATAATTGAGTTAATATAATTGTGTTTTAAATCACAGATTAAATGTCTTGCTTGCAGGAGGTGTATCTTTACAGTCATGAGTGTAGTTATGTCCTGTTCATGGAAGAGGAGGGAGAAATACATCTGGATATGTTAAAGTAGTCTTTTGTGTCCTTAATACTAATTTTTCCAATCTTTTTCTTTCCTCTAATTTCTGAACTATTCCTTTAGATTTTCTTTATGCAGTTAAATACTTATGCATATATTTAATGTTAATCTTGTGAGTTGAAAGGTCCATAAAGTCAGTGCAGCTCATTGTGTGCTTTAAGCAGCATTTGTCATAAGACATAGTACCTTTCATGTTTCTTGTGTGATTCAGGAATTCAACAAAAATTGAGTGAAATATGTATTGTGACCAATCTTGAAAAATATAAAGACTATATAAAATATAAAGATCAGATTATCTACAGACTCAAATCTGCATAGAGATGTGCATCAATTAGCTATTAAGTAAGAATTTCCCGACTGTTCAGTAAATTTACCATTTCACTACCTAGCAAATTTTGGTAAATTTGATACAGCCCTTCTTCAGACCTAGTGTATAGGAAAAGTAAGCAAAGCAAAGCTAGAATTACTGAATCTTTTCCCTTCTCACTGAGTGCAAAATAATTTTTAATAGTTCATGGCTCTGTCCGAGGTGTATTTTTTTTTTTAGAGATTAGAATGATGGATCATTTACATTTGGGAAAGTTTTCCAAATTAATATTCTCAAAAATAAGATTCCAGTTTTTTAATGGTTATCTTCTTACCATTACTTCAACATAAGCCCTTTTAGGTTTCCCTCCTGCTTTCCTCCATTCAGTATTACTTTTGAATTTAGTCTATGTACAGCATTTAATCAGCATTAAACCTTTCTAGAGATAATTAAGATGAAGAGTAAAGGTGATGTAACACTATTTGTTGTAACACATGCCTCATTTTCTTTTACAGCCTGTTATGTCTGTGCTTATCAGTACTTCGTGCTTATTTTCTTTTTAGTCTTTTTTCTGGACATGTTCAATTCACTTCTACTAAAATATTATTTCAAATAAAACTTCAAGAGGTAAACTGGATTCTGAAAAAGTTGTGTTTATTGTTTCGGTGAATAAGGTTATATGCTCCCTGGTAGCCCAAAGCTCTTTTTCAAGTATTTTGTTTTTAGTATTGCTTCATTTTTCACATAGTGACTGATAACTTTAGATCAGCCTTTCATAAGCACCTTTGTATATGAGGATGTACCAGTGGGAGAAAGATTTTCACATAGCCTGGGAGATTTTACTCTAGTATTTTTGTCATGTAGAGAGAATGTGACTTCATGAAAACATCAATAGATATCTTGTCTTCAGGTTTAAAATATGCCTTAGAGAAACAGGACTGACTTTTTGTCTCCAAAGAGTTTTTCCAGTCACTTTATTTCAAATATACTTGTAAACTATATTGTAAATTCTGCATTGTAGTGACACACTCCCTACAATATGATTTATGGAAAATGTGTTTTTTAGTAATCATAATTGTTTTTAAATTATAGACCATTGGCTAAACCAAAAGTGTTTCATTGTAGATGTACAAGCATACCCATGATGGCAGCAGCAGGTGTCCAGATTATTGGTTTAGGATGCAGCATAATGCACTTCTAGAGAAAGCTCTCTGATTGTCCCAGATGCTGTGCTTGTTTCAGTTCATAGAGTGTTTGGTATTGACCACATAATGCTCCTTCTCTCATTTGCTTGATGTGGACAGCCTTGATTGTTTTTTGAGACCCTGCAAGCAGAATATAATTGCTTTGTGCTCTTAAACCATAAAATTTATTGGCTAACGTACATGAGGTGGCTGGGGATATTGAAGTATTCATCACCTCTGTGGAATGAGCAATGGGTCTTTGCTGACCTGGCAGTCAGGAGTCCCATGGGAAATGTTCAGCCTCCACTGCTCCCTGGAAGGGAATTGTCTTCTGTGCTGCCAAGTTACAATCCTCCATTTACACAGTTTTTTTCCTTGAGGTTTTATACCTTTTTATATCACTGCTTTTCCTTTAAGCCCTGAGCTGTTAAATAGTGCTATTTCAAGAATTTTACCCGTGTCTAGAATTTAGTCTTTCCTTTTTTGCATAGACTAGAATACAAGTCTATGTCTTTTATTATAACTTTTGTTACAACTGAGCAGTTTTCTCAGAAGACTTAGACAGTGTTGCACAACTGTGCTGTTGTGTCATTTTGCAGTGGATTGCAGATGGATGAAGATCCAGGAGAATGGTAATACCTTCCTACCTGCCCACAAATCTTCATCATGCACTCTTCCATCAGGATCTCCGCTTTCACACAAACATTTTCTGGTTCAGTATGTGTTGCTTTCTTGCCCTACATATTTCTGTTTTCACCTTTTACAGAAATTCTTTCCAAATTCATCTCTCACATTCCCACATCTCTTTCTTTACTGTGCTTGTTCCTGTATTGCTGTTTCCAACTGATCTTCCCAAAAGCAGCAGCTGCTTTGACCGCCCAACAGAGGCAACAACACAGGGCCTCAGGAAAGCAGCAGTCTGCTGCCCACGTGTGCCATCCTCATCACATCTGTGGCCCGCAGATCAGCTGACTGGTACTTGTTGAAGCAGAAACAAACACATCTTCCTTGCTGCAGGGAGTTGGAACGTGAATCCTACTGCAACTCCCACACAGACTGAATAATATCCGAGGATTGGCTTACTAGGGTTTTCCCCCTGAAGGAAGCTGTGGACCCACTCTCCCTGTGTACACCTAGTTTGGTTGCTGTCCAGGTTCTACATTGATTCCAGCTTCAGAGACTATTGCAGTACTTGTAAGCAAGGTCTCCTTCTGTGTATTGGGGCCTCTTGCAGCTGTTACTGGCAGCAGGAGTGCATCATGGTGTGGCATTGGTGTGCCCTAGGATAGGCTGCTTAGGGGTTCTCAAAACAGAAAAGTTTTTTGTAGTAATTTTCCTTGGGCAGCTTCTCTTCACTTGGGCGCATTTAGACTGGAGGACCAGTCTGATCTCATTTAAAGTCCCTGAAACTTACGGTATGGATATAAGGAGCCTCAGCATCAACTGCTTTGATTCATGATCTCTTTCTGTTCTGCCTCATCACACATGCCTTTTGTGTCCTGGTTTCAGCTGGGATAGAATTAATTTTCTTAGTAGCTGATACAGTGCTATGTTTTGGATTGGGTATGGGAATGATGGTGATAACACACTGATATTTTAGTTGTAGCTAAATAGTGCTTTCCCTACATCAAGGACTTTCCTCTGTCCTGTGCTCTGCCAGCAAACAGGTGTACAAGAAGCCGGGAGCAAGCATGGCCAGGAGAGGTGAACCAAACTGGCCAAAAAAATATTCCATGGCAAAGAAATATTCTATACCATAGAACATCATGGTTGGAATATAAACTTTGGGGAATTGGCTGGGAGCTGCTCAGGGACGGGCTGGGCATCAGTCAGCAGGGGATGAGGGATTACTTGTTTTTCTTGGGTTTTGTCGCACACTGTCTCCTTTCCATTACTATTATTATATTATACTGCAATTATTAAACTGTTCTTATCTCAACCCCACGAGTTTTGGGGTTCTTTTCAAGTCTCCTCCCCATCCCTGGGAACTGGCATGGGGTAGAAGAATGGAGTTGGGAAGGAGGGTTGAGCAAGTGGCTGCATGGTAAATATTGCCAGCTGAGGTTAAACCATGGCAACTTGCTAATACAAACATGCTTAAAATTCCTCCACTCACTTCTGAGTCAATCAGACACAGTGGACAAGGCATGCATCCTTTGAATTTATCCTTTTCTGCTTTGCCTCAACTGGAATTTCAAACTCACCCTCTTCCTTCTATCTCCAATTCAAGTATGCTTCCACTTTTTTAAAATAGCCCAGTGGCCCTAACATAAGCACTGAATTACAAATTGTTCACATGTTTTGCACTGTTGGCATATGTATTACTAACATCTCAAATAGAAGTTTAGTATTGAGTTGTCCAAAATAATGTTCAGCACCTCTAGCAATGTATGTACCCAGTATAGGCTGCTTCGGATTGCTTCGTGATGGTTTTGAACTGCTTTAATTCAGTTAAATTTCTGTATATAGATGTCTTTTCTAAACCAGCTATTACAAATTTTATTCATTTTTTTAAATACAAAGTAGGATGAGAAGTGGGGTAAAGACCTTCAATGCAACTTGCAGCATGATTTTTAAAATAAATAGTGACATATTTCCTAAGTATTGACTAATGAACTATTATCTTTTATCTGCCAAAAGAGTGATGAAAAGTTTATTTTTAAAAAAGTGCTATTTTGTAACAAAGCTACATTTGCAGTAGCAACAGCTAAATTGCAGAAATCATGTATACTCTATGAAGTTTTTTCTTTCTTTTTTACTTATATTTCCATTTCTCATCATACTGTCTTCCTTAACATTGATTGCATTCTTCTAAGCCTCAAGCCGTGACCTTAAAGATCATGGATAAGACTAATAGGCCTTCTTTAATACTAACAGTCTTTGCAGGATAAGAGCCTTACTTTTAATTAATACATTGCATGAGGTAAACATCCTCAAATTCCAACAGAAAAAAAAAGTTTTAAATTTATGAGTTAGAGAATAGACCTCAAAAATGTCATTGTTTGTATCTGTGGAAAGTTTCATAACATTATTCCCATTAACTCTGTAAGGCGGGAAACACACAAACTGCAGATTGGAATAATGTTATTCTTAGGGACAAAACTAACTCAAACTTCAGGTTAAAGAATTGTATTAAATTCTAGTCACAACCTCTTTAATTACAGCAGTCCCTGTAAATTTGTTCAGGGGGAAAGGAATTGCTAAATAGTTTCAGAAATTCCTGTTTCCCTTCTGTGGAAGAATAATGAAAAGTGTGAATCACATTTTCCACATAATTTAATGAAATCCTTCATTAGTGAGAATTGACATTTGTAATCCATACTAAACAAGTTCTTTATGCATGGAAACTAGCTCTCTTAATTTGTTTAAAATTGCTAGGAATCTATTATCTTTGTTGGATGAATACTGATTGCTGTGCCTTGTATTTTCACAACCAAATCAGTTTCAAATGAAGATTACAAACAGTGTGTTAAACCAATTGCTGGAAGAAAATATAGCATTTTTTTCAGTACTACTATCAATTAAAATCTACTCCTTCTGTAATCCCACAGCTGAACAGACAGGAATGTTATTTATAGGAGATGCAATAATACAGGTCAGTAAACATTCACTTTTTTTCCACAGACATTTGTTTCATACTTGCTTTTATTTCAGTAACTAACTTTACATTACAAATCATTTTCTCCCTATCATATCTGTTTTTAGGTTAATGGTATAAATGTAGAAAGTGCTACCCATGAAGAAGTGGTAAGTCATTCCACTTTGATTTTTTACTGGTATACAGAATATCTTATGTCCAAACCGTTCTGTCTCTAGCCTTGTTTCAAATGAATTTACTCTTTTTTACTATAAAGACAGTGCTATTGTCAGATTTGTCATATATTTGATTATTAAAACTTTTCCAGTTATTTAATTTCATTTTGAAATACAATGTTTTGGTCTAATCTGAAACAATTTATTGAATAGTGATCAGGTTTTACTGATTTGTTTCATTTATCAGATTGACTGTATGAGGACAAAGCCAGTTCACATTCACTCGATTTGCAGTGCTTTTCCGGTGTGCAGTGCAAGGCCATATAGATAAAAAATTGTTACCCCCCCGTTGCCTGTTTATTGGCAGTTATCAGTTGATTCGCTGACAACTGTATCTCAGAATAGCATCTGTAGCAACCATAAATGACATGGGCTTTGACAGTCTTATCGACAAGGCAGAAATTATATGAGCAAAGGAACTAAACTTGCTTTTATTACTTGAAGGTGATCTCTCTAGGTCAAGATAAAGTGCAACTGCATGATCTTACAGTCCTTTTCTTGGTGTTGGGTAATACCATCAAGCTGAATCTCTTACAGACAATCTCAGTAAAGCATAGTCGGATCTATTGTGTATTGGTGAACTGCCCTCCTGCTGCTTGTATTGTTATTGCACACAAAAAAAACCTAAACTTCCTGATAGTTACTCCTCACAAAATGGTAAGTTACTTCCTTTAATGATTGTCTGTAAAAACCAAGAAGTGCTCCAGAACTGTCAGGGTAACACAACAGAGGTGAGGAATGAGAGAGAAACGTATCCTTGCCCTGTACATGAGAATTCAGTAGAAACACTAAGATAAATTTCCTGGAACAACTGTAAGTCATTTGGCTGAAGCAAACTCCAGAAGGAGTAGAGATCACACTGTGCCTGGAGACAGATCTGCAAAGAGACTTTGCTACTACCATAGCCTGTTACTATGATCAGAATGGGGTTAGAAAAATGTGTCAGGTAGTAGAGGAAGGAGCTGGTTCTATGAGATGAGGTGGGCTGTTGCCAAAGCTCCTGAGATAATGCAAGATTTATTATTTCTTATTTTATCAAAATTATGTCTTTGCATTTTTATGAAATAATGGTTGAGATAAAGTGCTCTTTATTTGAATATGGTGGGTTTGCAATTTGAAAGAAATGCTTTAAAAAAGAAGGTTTGGACACCAGAAACACCACTGAAGAAAGTATTTAGCGTATTAAGCTTGTTACAACATATTAAGCTAGTAATTACTTCCAGTGATTATGGGTAGTTGTCCAGAAAGCAGGATGTTAAGGATGGTGAACTCATCTAACTTTTAGAAAATCATACCTACATCTTCTCTCTCTGTAAAGGATGCCCTGTTTTCTAAATGTCACTCAGGTCAGATGAGAGGTGCTCCAGCACTTCTGTTCAAAAGACACTAATCAATGAGGCTTGGGTGTTCTTAATTCACTCTGGGTTCAAGTTTAACCTTGTTAACACAATGCGAAGTACTTAATGGGAGCCTGTCAAAGGTTATTGAGTAATTCCTTTGGCTTGCTCTATATGCATCTGGCACCATGGTCTCTTGCATATTCAGTCATCTGCTTCAAAGTGGGACTTCTGAAACATCGTCCACCAATACAGTTTGAAGGCATTTCTTGCTGCTTGCATTCTGGGTGCAGGAGGCCTCTTGCAAACAGCTAACTCAAGGTTATGAATTGTACTGTGTGATCCAAAGGACTGTGTACTGGGTCTAGGCTGAGACTACATTACTTTTCTTTGTGGCAGCCAGTATGGTGTTGTATTTTGGTTTGTGACTAAAACAACATTAGTAACACGCCAGTGTGTCTGTTACTGCTGAGCAGTGCTTGCAGGCCTTGATATCAAGGCTTTCTCTTTTCCTCACTTTTTCCCCTCTCAATGAGTAGGCTGAGAATGGGCCAGAAGTTGGAAGGGAATACAGCCAGGAAAGCTGACCTGAACTGACCAAAAGGATATTCCATACCATATAACATCATGCTCAGCAGTAAAAATTGTGGCAAGTGTTTTCTGGAGGAAGCAGCCATTGCTCAGAGACTGGATGGGCATCAGGAGGTCGTGACTGATTTCCTTTGCATCACTTGTTTTGTTTTTTACCTCTGTCTTTACTTAAGTTACTAAATTGTCTTTATCGTGAAACTGTCATTCTCATGAAGGTTTTCTTGCTTTGTTCTTGCTATTCTCTCCCATCCTGCCAGTGGGGGGAATGGGAGTCCACCTACCACATACTGCTAAAAAGAATGCTGCTAGCAAAGGTAGAGATTCTGAATTACTCCACTTCCCTAGCCATAGTGATAAGCCATTAAGGAGCAGAAGCAAATGTTTCTTGATTTTTTTGGTGTTGAACTGATGGGGTTTTTCTGTTTGTTTGTCTTGCTGTGGTTCGACTGTTTTATTTTTTAAATTGTAACTCTAACAAATGTTTTAAAGAATTTTCTTTCAGTTTTTCATTTTGTTTGTTTCACAGTGGCATTCCTTGCTGTTTAGACTTTTTCCTGTTTGTTCTTACTTTCTGCCATTTTAGAATGTCTGCTGGTTCACCCTTGCACAAACTCAGAAAACCTTTATTTTACAAAACTGAAGCTTAAGTGTAATTGTATGTCAGGATGGCTCACAGGAGTTAAAACCCATTGGGGTTAATACATGGGAGAGAAGGCTACAAAATCTGAGAACTTTAGGAAAGGAGACCAGTTTGTTCTGTCTGCTGCCTTCCGTCTTCCCTCCTGAGATGCTTATGTAGTTAGCTGGTCCTGATTGTACCAAACAGGTAGTTTTGTTTCTTGACCCTTGAACTTCAGCAGTGTTAAAAGGTGATTACTTCTCTGCAAGCCAAACAATTAGCTACTCTGCCAGCAACAATTTAACAACAAACTGGCTCTCCTGTTTTTCACTTCTGATACTAGAGTTTGCTTTTCTCCACAATTATTCAAGCTGCTACTATAACATATTAGTTCTGGCTAAGGGTATGGATAGAATAAATAATTCAGATTCTGTGCCAAGAAAAATTCTGCTTTTGCTGTAGATAATACAATAGTGTGGAAAATTGAAAATAATTTATTTTCCTTTAAAATTAAGTTTATTTTTAGAAATATTCTACTGGTGTGGAGAGACTGTGAATGCGGAAAATGTTAATTCAGAGATTAATATAGCTTCTGTATTGCGTATCAGAGAGGAAATTTAGTTTTCTTTCCGTGATGGCTAATCGGGTTGTCACCGTGCATAACACTAAAGGAGCAGTCAGATATGAGTGGAAAGAAAGAGGGAAGCAAAGATAAAGAGTATTTTGGTTGAAGTTCACAAAGAAGGTGTACAACTTTGTGTTCTTTTGGCTGTGACTTCAATTTTCAAGGTATTCACAATAAACTGTGAAAGGAAATGAAACACATGATGGCAGTTTTCTGATTCAACAGAATTTTTCAGGTTCATAGAATCACAGAATCATAAAATGGCTGGGTTGGAAGTGACCTTGAAGATCATCTGCTTCCAACACCCCTGCCATGGGCAGGGACACCTTCCAGTAGACCAGGTTGCTCAAAGCCCCATCCAAACTGGCCTTGAACACTTCAGGCATGGGACATCCTCAGTTTCTCTGGCAACCTGCTCCAGTGCCTCACCACTTCACAGTAAAGAATTTCTTCCTAATATCTAATCCAAACCTCCCCTCCTTGAGTTTAAAACTGTTTTCCTTTGTCCTATCACTGCATTCTCTTGTATAAAGTCCCTCTTCAACTCTCTTGTAGCCTCCTTAGGGTCTGGAAGGTGCTCTAAGATCTCCCCTGAGTCCTCTCTTCTCCAGGCTGAACAAACCCAACCCCCTCAGCCTGTCATCATAGGAGAGGTGCTCCAGCCCTCTGAGCATCTTCATGACCCTGATAATCACAGGGCTAAGAACACTTCTTGGTGTTTCGTGGTGTGGTTCTGGGTAGTTTTCTCTCCCTGTACTTAGTGAAAGAAGAAAATAAGATTCAGAAAGATTTTTGAGAGTCTCTGAGGTGAGCACTGCCCTATGCTTAAATGTACTAGAAGTACCTGTTTGTTTCCACCATAAGCGAATCATAGGTGATGTGATGAAAAACCATCATGGTGCCTTTCAAGGTGCAATTGGACAGGTTTCTACACAATCTCATGTAGACTGTATTTTATGAATCTATGATTAGTTCAAATGTAAGTTTGCATGAAATTAATCCTATTTCAACGATTAATAAACTGATTATTTCCATTAACTAGAAAATGCTGGAGAGGGATATTAGTTATACAAAATGGAAAACTAGGTGTTGCATGTTATTTTTTTCTTAGTATATCTTATTCATGTATTTTATAGTAAATTAATATGTTTCACATATTTTTAGTATTCCACACAAATGTTAATCTCCTTGGAATTTTGCTCACTGATCCAGGAAAGGACTTGGAAACATTTATTTCTTTTTATTTATGAATATTCTCACAGAAGGATATTGGTAAATAAACAATATCTATTAAAACAGAGAATCCATTCAGTGGGAATCATTTTAGATTTTCAGAATTTGAACAGTTTTTAGCCAATAGTTATTAATTGTTTTTAAATCTTTAATACTTCAGATGTTTACTGTAATGCTATTTAACGTGGCATTGGCATGTTTGGCAGGCAGTGATGAACTTGTTCTTCACTAGGCTGATTAATTGAGATATGAGGATTGAACCTGAAAGTTGTTTATCTTCATTGAGATACTGAGATTTTATTTTCATCTGCTCTTTAATCCATCATCCATTTTGCATTAGCTGTTTTGGAATTGAAGTTTTCTGCATGGTCTTCTGGAATTCAGTTCCAAATGGTGGAACATAGATTATGAATTTTATCCATATAATATCAGGAAAAAAGAGATCAAGTAGAAAAAATATTGGAAGACACATAGCTACAATAGGCACATAATGCTTAACTACTTAACAAATGTATCAAAACTAATATAATAAAAACCACAGAGCTAGAGTGATGGATTAATAAAACAAAATCATAAAAATAATTATAAAATATCAAATAGATGCTTGAGAAGTAGCAAAAATAAGTTCTTTTGATTTACAAATTTTACTGTGTAGTAATATCTTATAGTCATGTTAATGAGTAAATTTTATTGATTTATACTGTTATTAAAATCATTAATATTCAAACAAATTAACATATAAATTTCCAATGTGAAAATTGCAGTGTTATGTTCTGTTGGTTAAAACACATGTAAATATTTGAATATGCAATTCAGTGATATTGAGGCAACAATCTTACGACATTTAGAGAAATTAAAGTTTTTATTTGATACATACAGAAGGTTTAAAAACTTAAGATTACTGCTAGAAACAATCAACAGTACAGACCAAAGTTCAAGGAAATTTTTGTTTAGCTAGATTGTCCAGGCAGGTGCTACACTAACATGTATAGATACCCTTACAGACCTACACATATTTCTGACCCAAGACTGACGCTTAACTTCAAGTTACTCCTTGAATTTCTGCAGTTTTTTCCTGTGGGAAGTTTTTTGTCTTGAACATGCTTTTTCAACCAACGGAAAAGATATTAAGAAGTCAAAATGAACAGTGTAATTCAAGTATGACAAGTATAAAATGAGAGCTTGACCACTTAAATGAAGGAAAAATGCGTATTTTTTACGTAGACAAACTGTGCATGTTTCATTTCTTGGGGATCTGTCTTAATGGGGCCAAGACGAAACTTCACAGTACTTTCACCAATGCTTTCCATGGTTTACTTGAATAGTTAGTCCTTTGTACTGCAAACTTTTTGTTTTCTCAGCATAGAATAAATATTCTCTTAAAATTGGAATGGTAATGCTACCTGATCCAGAAGAACCAATAAATGAGTTTTTCTCACATCATGGGAAGATTGGGTGATTCCTCTGCATGTCATGAAACTGTTTGGTTTCTTTCTTCAGCTGCAGGGCTCTCCCGTTTTCTCGGTAATTTCCAGAGTTTGCTTTTAGATTGTTTAGATTACTTTTGTTTGTTTAGATTGTTTAGTTTATAGTAATCTATTTCTGTTGAGAGTTTAAAAGTGATATTATAAATAATTTTCATCTAGATGAAGTTGAGCTTCTTTATTCCCTATCCCTTGCTTCCACACTCAAACTCTAGGAAAAGCAATCTATTCCTACCATCCTTTATTTTTAGACACACTGAAAGAAAAGGTCTATGCTACTAAAAAGCATTTTAAAAATGAACAGTTGCCAAAAGCTGAATAAAATTTTAGACGCTTTCTGAAATAGTCTACATAGATTTCTGCAAAGTTTAGCTGCAGTTACATCTTACTGTATAAGTGTAAGTTAAAAAGATGTGGTATTGCACAGAAACTTATTAGTAGTGTTTTAAATCACCTCAACATCACACTGTTTCCAGTAATTGCCATGTATTCAAGGAATGCAGTTACAGTAGAGTGGAAATAAGAAATCAATCCCTAAAAGTTATATTGAACATGTAGAGATGCATGTGTAAATTTTAGTTAGAGTGTATGTTTTGTCACAGGAAACCTAAAGAGAAATGAATTAGAATAATCAAACAAAGTAGTCATTGTGCTTCCAGAGGGATGGCAAGTAAATGTCAGGAACATGTTGGAGAGGAAAGAAAAGGAAGAGCAGTAGGGAAGCTTAGAACATCTGTTCCAGTGACTGAAAGGGCTTTTCTTGGTGCTTTCCCTGATCTCACACAAGCGATTATTAAATTAAAATATATTTTTAAAAAGTAAAAAAAAAACAAAACCAAAAAACTGGCATTCACTAATCTAGAGTTAAAGTTGTTTTCCTTTTCATATATATGGTTTTAGAGGGCTTCATTAATCAAAACTTACAAAGGAAGTAAAATCAAGGTACGTGCTTTTACAACCTTGACATTACCACTTCCCTTCTCCAAATCCTCTCCGTTCATGATGGCTGAAGAGAGAGGAAGGGGGAAAATGGTGGAGATCTCGCTAGAGCAACTTGGCAGCACTGTGTTGTGACATAATTTAACAGAATCCATCCTTATGCCTATCCAATGAATAATCCTTTATTTTTTTCCAAATCTTTTTATGTGAAAGGCTTTTAATCTTTAGAAGAGAAAAGGTGTTTGTAAAGAACAAAGCCAAAACCCTTAGCATCTTGTACTTTTCCCACTCTAGCTAATTTCCAACACTGACCTACACTGTCATTAGATATTCAAAAAGAAATTTAGAGGGTTTTACAGGTCAATTTTTCTATGACTGGTTTCTGTGTAAGAAACTTTCACTAGTTTGTGATTATGTGTGTTGTCTTTCCAATATGGTGCTGTTATCATTTTCTTTAAATGGACAATTTGGGGCATGGAGTACGGGTATCTTGAGTGGCGTAAGGTTTTGATGTGCTCCAGACTGAGTGTCTCCAGTTACACAACGACGTGTGGACAGAAAGAACATGGGCAGAATCCATCACCCATAAATATTATTGAAAGGGAGCTTGCTGAAATAATCTCAGACTGACCCCTTGCTTTCTTTATTATTAGGAGATTTACATTTGGGATCAGCCAAAGCAAACATATAGATTTGGAACCATTTGTAGGTTACTTTCAAGCACAATGCAGTTTTGACACACAGCTGATCAAGAAACTGCATCATTTCTATAAATAAGTTTTCATTGAGAAGCTCTTTACATATGAAAAATTAATGAAGTTTATGTTTAGTTAATGCATTTTAATATATTTATAGGACTACAGACCAAAGAAAAGACATCAAGCTTTTGAAGGTTTTACTTTCTTAGCTTTATCGTGGTAGTAGTTCTCAGAGTGTTCCTTTCTCATTGCCACAGTCAGTTCTGGAAGAATGCTTTAGTCATCTATTATGTGGACAGCAAATACCTTTTAATGCTGAATGTGTATCTGGAGAACAGCTGCATGCATCAGACCTGAAGCAGGAACTGAGAGAAATGAGCAAACTCTTTTATTGAGCAGCATTTTTAAATGAGTTTAGTGTAGTCACTTTCATTAGGACTTACTGTGTACTTCAGAAAATCTGCTGCTGCTTTTTAGGTGGGCAGAAATAAATGTCAATGGCAAGAATGCTAATATGTGATGTTTGCTGCACATAGTTTTCTTTCAGTTACCCTATAGAATTTTCCTGAGCTATTTTCATGGAGAGTTAGTCACAGAAGAACAGGACAGTGAGACAAATAATTAAAAAATGTTTTTCACCTTGCTTGGATGAAAACTGTCTAAATTTAATTTCATTTCTCCAGGTACTAATTTGCCATAGGTATTCTGTATCCCAGCATTGCATAAAACTAAAGCTACGTAAAATCATCAAAATCTAGTGTAACTTTAAAACTTTGTGGAATGTACTATTCATTCTCATTGTTGCCAGATGCTCTAAGAAGTGTGATTATTTCCTCACTGAATGCATCTGGCAGCATTCGTCACTAAGAAACAAGTTATAGAATACTCTTGGTCTCCAATGTCTTTCACATGCAAATGATAAAACTCACGTGCTTTAAAACATGATTTTGCCATTTCAATTTGCGTCTATCTGCACCTTCGCTGTGCTTTTGTAGGAGACAGAAAAATTTCAGAAAGATTTTTAAAAAATGGAGTCATGTAAGTACCTGTGTAAAATGTACACTTCAAAATATTACACAACTTTTGTAATGTAATTGTAGATATCAACTTTATTTCAAGCTCTAAATATGTTAAGAAAGCATCCACAATAAGTAGTTCGTATTGCAGTACTATTATTTTACCTCCATCATTTCACAGGCACTTAATTCCCTGCGTTAGAGAAGCAGCAAGTACACTGGCATTATGAGCATTTACAATGTGCATAATCTTTGTGCACAAAAGCAGAATTACTATAATTAAAACTGAGGGAAGAATTCAGGTACCTCACACAAAGGAGCTGTAGGAAGAATTGAAGTCTTTGTTAAGCTATGGACACAAAATATAGCACTTAGCTTATGCATAACAGAGTGTGGCTGGACAGCTACAATTTTAAGAAGTAATTACTAAGGGTAAAAGGAGTTAAGATATTTAAAAATTAAAAAAAAACCCAAACAAAAACAAACAAAAGAAACTAGTCTCTTTTAACCCTTTTAAATTTCAATTTATTTCATTAATAAATGTTGAAAGACCTACAAAGGATTTATAAGAAATTATACCAGCCACTTAAGTCATAAATCTGTCTTCCATCTCCTCCTCCTCCAAGCTCTGCAAAACTAAGTACCATGGAGTAGGTTAAATATGTAAACAAAAAACAGACTTGGAATAAGAACAAAAGGGTGTAAGCTATCAGTGGGTAAGTCAGCGGCGGGGGGGATGTCTTTGAAAGGGCTGGAAGGAAAAGAAAAAGCTACTTTATAGCTTCAGGAACAATATTGTATTATTTCCCTTGTTATCCTTGATAATCAGTGTGAAGACCTATCCACTCCTGCTTCCTTTGATCCTCATATCCTGTGCTCAGACTAGTTTATCTCTTCATTTTTAGTCACGCTGCTTGGTTTCCACTCTGTCTAAGGTAACTTCTCTGAAGGAGTATCATCTCCATCCCATTTATCTCTCTTACACCTTCCTTTTCCTATCTAAACAATGTTTTGTTCTTTTCATTAATTTACTGCCTTATATTAGGTGACCCTCAGTGTTTCATCTAGGTATAAAGTAGTTTGAAGTGCTATACACTCTAGCTCAGTGTTATCAACACAACATAGCTG
This sequence comes from Pachycephala philippinensis, assembly GCA_013397055.1. Taxonomy (NCBI): domain Eukaryota; kingdom Metazoa; phylum Chordata; class Aves; order Passeriformes; genus Pachycephala; species Pachycephala philippinensis. The sequence goes on along the minus strand of VWZT01008694.1, from coordinate 21,686 downwards.
CAAGCTAATAAAGTGTTAGTGTACACCCTGGTGATTCTGAATAGATTAATTAAATAAATTTTTGTGAAAGATGAGACTTAGGCTGTTTACATAAGTGAAACTCAGGTTTTTTGTATTTTTTAAGATTTTTTTTTAATGGAGAGGAAATATATGTTATATAGAGGCCTTAAAACCACGTAAAATTAACCCATTAATAAAATTGGTGTATTTCACAAGAGAGATTAACTCCTTTGAGATCACTGTGTACGTTGTGCGTAAGTATTATTTCTCTTCAAAAAGTTATTGACTTAATAGGAGTGTGATCTAAATAAGTGAATGGGTCTTACAGGTATCACAAATGTTTCAGACTCATTTGTTTAGCTGCTGAATTGAGGATGAGTAATAACACCTGCTCTTGTTCCTTATTGTAGAGAGCAGACAAAACACACATAGACCAGGAGTGTATTCATACACTTCAAATGCCAAATAAGCTAGCGCATTGCATCAAAACTACTAAAGAACTGGATTAGGAAATCAAAAGGGGTTTTGGTGTTGTTGCTTTTTGTCTGATATGATATTAGGCAGCAAAAAGTCTAATATGAGAAAAGTCTAGTAGAAAAAGTATAGCCCCATAAACAGTTATGGCTCTAGCTGTGATCAGTACTCTGAGGAAAGAGAAACTAAGTCAGAAGATTGTAACCTGACAATGGGATTTGAAGGATATTCCCCTTGTCAAAATAGCACATTTTTTTCCAGTGCAGTAAATTTTTAGTATTGAATAAAGGTATATACTTTATGGTGATCTGTGCTGAATAAATATTAGCCTATACAGTAGCAAAATTACAAGGACTCATGGACGATGGTTCTGAGACAGTATGCAGAAGTTTCAGGTATGGACCTTTGCCTAAAACACGTTTCTCTCTGATGTGTGCTGAATATTGCAGATGATCTGCTGGTTTGTGGTGATAGTAGCACTTTCATGCCTGGGGAATTGGGGAAACAAAAGCATTAAGAACTAAAAAAGAGGGGTACTACTACTAGGAAATAGTGCTGAAATTTATCCATAGGTTCCTGTTATGCTTTTATGTTCTGTATGTTATGCTGTAAGGAGTTTAGTAATAGAGGAATGTTTTTTGTGTTCTAGGTGCCCCAGTTCTTTAAGTCTGAAAGGATGAACATATGAGTAATGATAAATAAATTCTATGGCTGATCCAAACTGCAGGGCAATCCATTGAACTCATCAGTCCATAGGTCTTCTAGCTTGTACTTCAGCAGTGAATGTGTCGGCAACAAAAGCAGTTCTTGGTGCTTCCTACCTTTAATCCTGAATTAACTCTAGGTTAGGCTAGAAGACATAGAACAAAGGGATCATTGTGGAAAAGTTTGTTGTGAGAAAAGGAGGAAATGTCCAAATTGTTAACAATTTCTGAATCAGAGAATGCAGCATATGACCTGCTGGATTGACAACTTCAAAACCTTATTTTTGTTTTTCTTTTTGGTTTTGTTTTTACACTCGCTAGCACAAGACAGCCTTCATTAAATATTGTCCATCCTTCAGCTGAAGTTACCTTCATCATAATTTTATACCATTGCCATTAGATGATGGCAGGGGTTTTTAGCTGATACCTCTCTCCGCAGAAACTTCAGGTCAGATAAAATCTGTTTGTGAGAACTCTGCGGGTATGTTACAAATACAAGCAAACAACAAAGAAAATTGTAATATTAATGGCTACCAGAAAAACTGCATTTAGTCTTTTTAGCTAAATCTGTGCTCATTTGAGTTGGTATAAACTCAACCACTTAACTATCATCTAGAAAGATTTTTAAGTATATTTGAAGAATATGAACCTGCAGGGTTAGGCTGCTCCAATTTCTTTGCTTGGAAAGGGCTGCATTTGGGACAGAAATGTTTGGAATTCTATGGATACTGATTCCACTTTACCATATGCATTTCCAATCACATGTAGTCAGATATGTGCATCTGTCTGTTGTGAGTTTTTGATACCTGAGACAATTCATTCTTTTTACAAGTATTGCATAACAGTAGATAAGCAATAAAACGTACTGCTTGTTCTTTAATTTTGAGTTCTGTGGCTTTGAACTCTTTTCATTTATAGCACATTGATGACAGTTGAGACTGACCTGCATTTCCAGAGAGAAGTCCCCATAATGCTCTGATATTCTGGGATTTTTTTGGAAATGGCAAAGTTGCTTTCTCAGAAATGGGTCTCCATGCTTCAGGTAATAGTTATCCTTAAGCGATTTTATTTAAACTTTCATTGCTTCAGGGAACAGCTGAGTGGACTCAAAATTTATTTTCTGATACACAGTATATATCAGTGTCTTTCATATTCCAGATAGTTTTGTAAGCATTGTTTACACAATGCTAATTGTTTACACACGCTGGAGTGTGTAATTAAATAGAAAAAATAATGTACACAATAATGAAAAAAAAAAAGTAAATAATTTCCATAATGCCTGCTAATTATATCATACAGAAGCAGCATTATTTGTTTAAATTGATAATAAAGCTCTCTGTAAAAATGTCTTTTACTGTATTTATAGGCAGAAATTAGAGAAAAGTAAGAATTGAGTAAACTAGGAGAAGTTGCAGTTTAGTTTAAATCTGTGAAAAATTCCATAAGCTGCATTGACTGTCATTTTTCCTAGCATATTTGTATAAATTGTTCAGACACAAATGCTTGCTTTGGATTAGCCAGCTAAGCATTTAGAAAGAGATTATTGCTCATTGAATAGTGCAAAGCTAAGGAAGAAAAGAATCAAAAGTATTTATTTGAAACCACTCCATATTTGACCATTGGAAAAGAGACGAGTATCAAGAAATCATTTTTACTTGAACTAACGTAATTCTGCTTCATGGTCTTCCAATATGATTTGCAATTCAATTTTAATTTTATGAACTTTTTTTAAAGCCAATTTGTTTCTGCTGTCATTTTGAAGTTTACTTGTACTGCGAAGTGTCTATCTTCCTTGCCTACTCATAGACATATAGGCACAATACCAGATTTTTCAGCCCTGTGCCTATGCATTGAGCTGAAACTGCCAAGTTTCCTAAAGTGTTTCCAAGTATACTTTTGCCGAGGAGGCATTTTAAGTGTTAAATACTATTGTTCTTTCTGAAGATTTAAAAGTTTTTTAAAACTTTTAGTTCTCTAGATTTCATGGGGTTTTGGGTTGTTGTTTTTTTTTTTTTACTATTCTGTGTTATGGTCTAATTTTTCATATATTTTACTACATCTCAGTTGTTTGCCTGCTCTGTTGCCGACTTGTACATAACCTTCCAGCCAGGTACTTGTCAAGTCCAAGGCTTGAACTTCATGTGAATTTCAAGTGTTTTATTTGTGAAATGCTTGTACCTTAAGCTCAGGCATTCGTCAGGTGATTCACATCCTTTTACTTCAGAATTTTTGCTTCTGACTTTTAGTCTGAGTTAGGTACTTAATCTTAAATATTCTTCAATAAATGCAAGATAAGATTCATTTCATCTAACTTCGTATGTTGGAAGTGTAATGTTATCATCCAGACTCTCCGTATTTAGAGATACGTGTCTGTGGATGAGGATTTCTTTGTATCCTAAGATCTACTGATTTCTAGAAAAGATATTAGCAAATACTTTAGAGTTGAATCTTTTAAGTGGCCAAGGTGAAATGATGTGACTTCTGCACTCAGAACAGATATTGGCTAAAAGGCCATATGGGTGAATTCATTCATCAAAACCATTCACCTTTTCAATTTTAATTGCTCTTACAGTTCTTAATAAGACAGAACCTGTTTCAAACAGCCAAAACCTTGTCTAAATCTCTGAGCAGTGCGAATATTAATGTTCAGGTATGTTTGAAGATTTAGAGCAAATCACAGTAAACACAAGGCACCAGAATTTTAAAAGGATGCACAGCAGCTATGAATTGTGTCATTGGCTCTTATGCTTAAAGGTATATAGCATTGCCCTAAATTGGGTGTTGACAGTAAAAATCAGACAACAAAGGTCATTAGGTTTTCCTAAAATATGAGTCATATTTTTCTCTGCAGACTCTCTGCTGTGGTTAGCTAAGTGAGATATAGAATCTCCTATTTGTAAACTTGTCTCTGTTCTTGAGAAATGCATGTGAGAAAGAGAAGCGTAATAAACCCTGGACTGATAAACACACTTAGAGATATGCAGAACCTGCAGACTGAAGCCAGCATGAAAAGCAAGCATTTCAGCTGAAGCCCTTTTTTCCTTTATACATATGAACACATGACTAAATGCATACACACACAGACACACACACACAGAGTTAGCTGCAGTAAATACATTTAATCAACCTTTTAAAAAACCACCAAAACCCACTCACTTCTGCAATCCTCATTTTGTATTATTACTACCATAAGGCAACAATGTAACAGCGAATGTTACTCCAAAGATACTGGATTTGTCTTTTTCGGACTTAGTGGTCTTTTGCAAAAGAGAGGTCTTTTGCTCGGCATCACAGAGCAGTGCATTATTTAGTGACCTTCTGACTGTGAAGACCTTCTTGTGATCACTGAAATTGATTTAGTTTTGTTAGTACGTGTGTGGTTCAACACGCTGACCTCTTCAGGCACTACCCAATGAATACTAAGCAGCTTCAGGAGAGTATGATACAGTGTGAATATCTATTAAGGTACTACTGCTTGGAAATTCTAAGCCAAATCATTAATATTAGAGTTCTTTCCTTTTCAAAATATTATTTGAAATAAAAAATGAAATCTCACACTCGGCAACAGTTTCTAGTCTACTGTTTTGCTTTGTTCCAACAGTTTTTGGATTTAATTTATCTTCATGAAATTTGACTAATGCTTTCCAAAAGTACGTTAGGCAATATGTCTGTCATGCTGTCTCCTCTCATCTCTTGACAAATATGAATGTTTGTGTGCAAACATTCTTAGCTTAATTAAGAAGAAACATAGTTGTTCTTCCGTGTTTGAAAGCTTTCTTCAAAATGTTTATATCTATTAAGAAATTAAAATTCTTTCTTGTTATTCCAAAGTTAAAATTAAAGTACTTCACTTTTTTGACTTATTTAAAAAGGCAATAAAAAATGAGTTCTCAGTATGAATTTTATTTGGTTTGTATTTCTTCCCATTACATATATCAGGACAGTATCATGACTACATTTTAAATTTGTTGGTTTTGAAATTTTCTATTTAATTTTGCAAAATACTGTAGTTTCTATACTGATTATAAACTAAAGTCGGCATTTCTAATAGATTTACCATGCAATGAAAAGTAAAATGGTATTACAAGTACAGCAGCCTTTGGTAATAGGATCTTGTATTTTTTGTCTCGTGTGACTTCTCCCTGCCCTCATACTTTCTGACATTTTTAATTTGGAAGGGAATATATTGGGTGTCCTATCTTTGTAACAGTAGAGTAAGACTAGCAGAGCTACCAATCATCTTCAGTGTTTATTGAGTAATAAATAACGTCTAAAATACTGCAGGAAATAAGGGGCAGAGGATTTCAGTAGACATAGTTTTCTTGCACCTTAGAATTTAGGACACATTGGTTTGCTTTGCAGCCCTAACATACTTTTGTATGACCTTAAAGAAGCATGCAAAGTTTGCTGCACAGTCATTCTTTGGTTACTCCTGTTGTGATCATCTTCAAATGGTTTAGTCAGAAATCAGTGATCATCATAATATTTTTCTCCATGGTGTTTTTTCCCACAATGAGACCTCAGGTTCTCTTACAGTTAATTGTCCACAAAAGCACAACACTCAGATTTCTGGGGTTGAGTAGATAGCACTAGCTGTTTTATTTTTCATAGTAAATCATTTAAAAGCAGATTGAGCTGGGGCAGGATGTGGGGGTGGAAGAAAAAAAAGAAAAAAGGTTCTTAGTTTCCATCAGACATAAGCTTGATGTTTTCATGTAAGTGAATATATCAGTCTCTGGTGTACGCATTATTTTAGGTACACAAGTGGAAAACTTAAAATGTTTGAGGTAATCCTGCATCTCATGATGTTGGCCAATGTGGCATTGTGCTAAAACAGTGGTCTGAAACAACACAACCACAAGCTTCCTCCAAGTATATTAAACCATTAAATACATCTATATTGGTTAGTTTGCTGCAGTTAGTTACTCTTCTGCTTGATACATGAATGCTCTGGCTGTGCTCAGATTAGAGGCCACAAGCTGTAGCATCCATTTCTGACAAACTGGATCAGGGATGCAGACCCTGTGTGTACAGGCCACATGCAAACCAAATGCAATACCTGTTTCCTGAGAGTCATGGATATAAAACTGGGGAATACTTCTGCCCTGTAGTAGGAACTGAGTTCCATCAGAGATATTATTTGTAGTTCTGCATTTAAAAAAACACTTCATGTAGTAGTGTGCAGTAGTCTGCTATGCCCCAAAGTGAACTCTGAAGGTTTAAAACATGTCTATACACATGTGTGTGTGTGTGTGTGGTCCCTGTTGGTTAACAAATGCTTACAGACAATAAAGACACAAAACCTGAGACTATATTTGAAACACAAAAGTCTGCTTAATTGGTTACCTGAATCAATCAAACCAAATACTTATGATCAGGATGTGTATGATGTATTAATATATTTCCATGTGTCTTTCTGTTTGTATGCAGACAAAATCAATGTATTATATCTGCATAAACACATATTTCCCTACTACCATATGTCAGTTTTATAAAATCAGCTAGTGGAAGTTGTGTTCAGCTGGTATGTAATACTAGGTTGCCCAAAAAAATTTCTTATTCAGGTTGTTCCACTGGTCTTGCCTACTCTTTTCCATTTTTGGTGTGGCTTGATCCTCAAGCTATTCTACATTCTAAGTCAGAAATATTTACACTGAGTTTATTATAGATCAACAGGAATGTTGATTTCATTGCAAGTAATGTGCTTTCCATGACTGATGGTTCTTTGGTTTAAAGTAGCTGTTATTTGTCACACTGACAGGTACACCTACTGCGAAATGCTGGCGATGAAGTTACCATCACAGTTCAATACCTCAGGGAAGCTCCATCATTTTTAAAGCTCCCATTAGGTAAGAGGAAATTAGTGAATAGGAGTAATTTGTTTTCCTCTTTGCAGTATTCTCATAATAAGCTGACAGTGACAGAAATAGAAATTCAATCCTTGAGTGTTTTACAGGAAGAAATAGAAAATTGTCTGTCTACTTTACTGTTTAACATATAACAATTTAATGCATACTGCCTTGCTGCTTATGTATAATTTATTCAAAATAAAACTAAAAAAAAATCTTTAAAATGCAGTACAGTCATGGGTGATATCTGAAAGTTTTTCAATAGAAGCTTTGCCTGAATACAATAAAATAGTTTTTGTAAACATTCGAACCATACATTTACATTGAAAAGTACTTTGAGGACACTTACCAAACAAATGGATAAGATTAATTATGTGTATTTCATAAATTACTTTACTATTTTGATTGGTTTTGTCAGCAGAATTATGTTGAGATAACTGAGTAGTTTAACAGTAGCAATACTAAAATGTGTATGAACAATACAGATGAGAGAAGTTTGGGGTTCTTTTGGTTAGCAGATAAAATATTCAAGTTGCACAGTTGTGATCAGTGTTGCAAGAAGAAAAGTGTTCATAATAAATCACCCTATTTAATCAGATTAAATAATTTTGCACCAGTTTATTTCAATGGATTATTTTCTTTCCAAAATAAGAAAAAAGTTTTGAAATGTGTCTTGTTCTTCGGATTGATTTAGATTTTATTTATTTAATTTGGGCTCAACTATGTACTTGTTTTTTCCTGATTTCAACAGAATCATAAGTGTCATAGTCTAGATCTTGTCATTAGAAGACTGTCAATCATTTAATCTAGATTCTTACACCTGTCAAAAGCCAATTAACAGGCCTCTACTAAGCTGAACTATACATTCCATGCTAAAACCTTTCTTTCAGTTCTTACTGCTTATCATTTACATTTGAAAATATATGGTCAGTGTTTCTTATAATGAATCTTCATGTTTGATCTTCCTACTTTTCCTACTAGATCATCAGACAACTATAGACCAATGTCTGTAATGCCTTGGATAACTGTGTCCAAGCTTAAACATGATTTTGGCAAGCTAGCAGCATCTTACCAGTAGCGTCTGTGTTGTTGGACATAGTAATTTGTGACTATGACAGTCCTACTAGAACTTGTATCTCATCTTGTAGACTGACATCACGTACTTGAACTGTATTAGTTGTCATTGGTTAAATCTTAGCTAAGAGGCAAACTCCCACTCAGATTTTCTCTCACTCCCTATTCTCAAACAGAACATGGCAGGAAAACAGAACGAAAAAGCTCTTGTCAAAAGAGACCACCTATTAATTACCATCGTGGCCAAAGTAGAGGCAACATGGGGAAACTTAGACAAATGTATTGCCTATTGAAATAGATTCAGGCAACGAGAAACAAAGACGAATAAATTGTCTATCACTTTGTTCACTGACCTTGAGGTTCATTTGATTTTTGTGTCACTCTTTTCCTTACCATTGCCTCTGCTCTTCTGCATTTTATCCTTTCTTAAATAATAGCCCAGAGCTGCTACCAGCTCAGCTGCAGGGCTCAGTGGAAACGTATGGGCTGGCTGGAACTGTGTCTGGCACAGGGCTGTCCAGCCATCTCCCACTGCTGGAGACATCCCACCCCCTCAAAACCTTGCCACTAAGACCCAGTACACACTCTACACAAGCTGGCTGCCACCTTCACAAGTAGTTCACGTAGGTCCAGGAATATTGGTGCCCTTTTTGTACATCACGGGTGTTGGGGTGTTGATTTCTCTGCTGAAGCAGATCTCCACCCTAGATACTGCACAGACAGGCCCATCTGGCAAACCCTGTGTTCCTCCCCCTCTCCTTCCCATTGGCCTGGACTCTGTCACCCCACTATATGTATCCCGCCCCGTCGGTATTTAAGCAGCTGTCCTCCATTTTGTGACGCTCCTCTGCGGTTCTCTCTCTGCGTGGTGGTCTCCTGGGCGCGGGGGCGGTCCCGGGACCTCGCTGCCGCCTCCGCCACCATAATAAAAGCGTGCCTTGGAACCCCACTGCCGCCTGGAGCCCCTCTCTTTTCGTCGTCTCTGTCGGCCTTCCACCGGACCGACTCTCCTCAGCCCGCCGGCCGAAAGACGCCGGCGAGGAGGAGAAAAGCGTGCCGATCCGAGTCGTGTCGCGGTCTGCGACACACGGGGAACTTGGCTTTCTCACCAGGAGAGACTGCAGCATTCCTGTCTGGGAGGCTATCATGGCACTGCTTCCATAAAGTGCTATTTCTGGAAAGAGGAAGCAGCAATCATCAGGGAGGCCATCTTCCATCTCAGTGTGACTAGCTAGCACTATTTGGGGTCTGCCCCTGATTGCTGTTGTTCAAAGAAAACCTTTTCTGGAATAGGGAAGACAGTGCCATTTTAGACAAGCTACCAGACTATCAAGGAGCACAGCAGGGCATCAGTGCTTCTGAAATGAGACATCTTCTGTACAAACTGCTTATTTTGGGCAGCTTATTAGACTTGCTTCCTTTATGCAGAACATGAGGAAACTTGTGGCAAGCATTATACTACCCTGCCTAGTCCCATGCATGATCCCAGCCTTACATCACATGCTCAAAAAAAAAAAAGAACTTGTTAGGTACCATCAGACATGTAAGGAACTTGGGAAATGACCCTTCTCCTGAACTGGACCTGCGCAAGAGCTTACATGCTCCTCTCCAGAAGGTTCTGTGTAGCCATCCAATAGAGGCTGAAACCAAGGTCAGTGAGTCAAGTGGTCATTCGTAAGTGACTTCCTATAAGTATTCATTCTTGCGGTGAGAAAATAAGCAAATAAGATGAGTAAAATTATGGAAAATAGTTTTAAGACAATAAATAAACTGGAGTTACACAGAATAGTAATGGAGTTACAGAGAATAGCTCCCCATTTCAAGAAGGGCTTTTCACAATCCATGTACAGAAGGGAATTCCAGTCATGAAGCATCAATGACATATATAAAAAGCTAAGGAGCAATTCCATTATGCAATCCCACCGCAGGCAAGATTAAGTGCGTACGTGCATAATTCTAAAGTATCTTGGCCTCTCCTGGCATCCCAGAAGACTCAGGCACTTGGTCCCCTACCTTCCAGCATTCAGTCAGACCAGCTGCTGTGCTGGCAGTTTTAGTGCTGTGGTATGTTCATTTCAACTGCAATCATACTGTCTCTTCCCATTAACCCATATCATCACTATGAGCACGCCATCAGGAGAAGCATCTATCCCCCACTTCCTTCTCATACATCTCCCTTCCCTACACCATCTCATGTCATGGCAAAAGCACAAGATGTCATAACATGGAAATATCTACCTACAGTTCTCGTGACATTTTTCTGTCTTTTTCAGTCCTTCATTATTGCCAACAAAAAATTCAGAATTTGGCATGGGGTTTAGTCCATACTAAAGTGGATGGATACTCATTAAGTGTCACTTAAGGACAAGACAAGGACTGCTTATTTCTGTGTTTGGAGGAGGCCCTAATCAAGGGTGATACTCCAGTATTGATCCTTCTCTCTTTCACAGCTGTCTGGGACACTTAGCACTTACTAGACTATTACAAGACTGTCCATAATAGTAAATGAAGTTATTCCAACAAATATTCGCTGCCACAGTTATTTCTTTGATCAGCAATTTTATAAAATATTGCAGAATTCTTGGCAGAATTTTGCATAGGGAAAATAGTTATTTCTCAAAAAACTATCAGGCCTGGATCAGAATTGTTATGGGCCGATAAGGTCCCTAACTGTCTGCTTCATTGGGTTGCTGGTCTCCATGGCAAGGATGATTACTCATTCCATGCCTGTGGCTTTCTCTAAGGTCTCCGTCAGCTGGAGAGAGGATGGATTTGTCTTTCTTGAAACCAAGAGGAGGAATTTTGGATTTTTGAGCTGGGTCAGAAAGTTAAAATTTACTATGAGGCTATTTGTTAGCCCGTTACAGAATAATTATGATATCAATTCTTGGATATTGTCCTTAAGGATATTCTGGATCTAAGTTCATTATCCATCCCAGAGTTAAGCTGGGCTTGTTGTACCTATTTAAATAAGATTTGCTGCTCCTAGGAAAACTCCTCAGGACATTTTCTGGTAAAACAGACTCTTCAAAATTCTCCTATTTGATAGCTGTACCAAATGATCAGAATATTCTGAATTTGCAAAGCTTACATTGTAATTAAGAATCATCAAGAGTGTTTCCTTTGATTTTAATTTTGTGGTTGTTCTAAAATGGGCTTTTTGTCTATTGGAGGTTGCCTATGCCATAATCAGCAAGTTCAATAAATGAGTTTTTATTTATGTACAAGAAGTCTCCAGTATCATTCAGCAATGTCAATCATAAATTGTTGTTATATTAAGTCTTGCTGACTGTTTGCTGTACATTGTTCTGATGTTATGTGTTTTGAGGGTTGTTTGTTATTTAGAGATTTAGTGTAACTCAGTGACTGAAATAGTCAGCCTCCTGTTGATGGACCTGTTGAGTTGTCCAGAAGTTTAATAGAGACTTTTCTAGGTCTAGAAAGTATAAGGATTTTAAAGTTAAAAATAAAATCTAGGCTTTATTAAAATAAGTAGTAAATGTTTTATATATAAATGTTTTAAATATATATATATATGTATATGTTTTATAAATACCTAATGTTTTAAATTGAAAAATCTCATTGATTCTGTCAAAAGTATTATAAAAGGATTTATAAACACCTCCTACCTGTACCACTGCTAAAGGGTTCTTGCTTTAGATGTAATGTCAGCTAACTTGGTGATTTCCTGAGTTACTGCTGGGTCTCCAAAATCCACTGTGATCCTTACAAAGTTTATTTCCCTCACCTTGGAGTCCTGCCTGGTTTTTTCTGTGCTACCCCCAGGGTCATCTCAGTCTCCTCTGTGAACTGCAGACTCATATTCTTGCCATCTCTATGTCTCTCTGACCTCTTCTTACTTCACAGGGTATGTTGCGTGGTTTTTTTCCTCTGATCATACTCAGCTATTGCTCAGGTAAAGATCAGGCAGAGATCTTTTCCTTTCCCACAGGATCCTTCCTAACCCAACCTTCCCAAAACAACAAGAATGCCAAACCTGAGAATAAGCAAATTAAACAGATGATGCTTCTCATAGGGTAGGTTTGCATTTCTCCTAGGCCAATTGTCTGTGATTTGTGTGGGATCACACACCTAGGCAGTAATGATTGCTGGAAACCTCACAACATAGCAAATGCCTCTTTTCATTAGCACCATGCTCAGCTGGTCAGAGCATGGTGCTAATAACACCAAGGTTGTGTGTTTGATCCCTGTACGGGCCATTCACTTGACAGCTGGACTCAAAGATCCTTGTGGGTCCCTTCTAATTTGTAATATTTTATGATTTCTGTGATTGTGGCCATGGAGTGGGGAGTTAACCTGTAGCAGATGTTTTATTTAACATAAACACTTTGATAGTCTTTCTCAAAGTTATGTTCCAGAGTTTGGACTAGTACCTTACACTTGATTTGGAGTCTCATCTGCTTAGGCAAGGGCTGCAGTAGCAGATAGTGTATGATCATGTTGTGTTTTGTTCTAAGAACTGGAAGGAACAGCCCTGATTGCTCTGGGGCTGCCATGAGGGAAAAACAGAGTTCCTTGGAGAGATGAGAGCACTGCACCTTCCGTGAAAGTAAGCTGAGCATTTGCATTGAGAACTTCTAAAATGCTGGATGAGGTCATGAAGGAGTAGTCCATCAGTAAGTGAGGCAGAAACAGCAGGGAACAGACTAAAAGACTTGTGAACTTGTTTGCAGTCAAGTGATGGAGGTGGCATGGCCTGAAACAGGCTGTGTAGCTACGAACACACAGAAAATGAAAGAAAGCTGCTGAAAAGTAAATCTGCTGGGACACTGTGGGAGGAGGGAAATTTCTTTCTTAACCTTTTATTCCTAGCTTTCCCATGAGATGGATGTAAGTTTTCTCTACTTAAAAATAATGAATTATGCTAATGTAGTATTTTGTGTTATGGTAAAACTTGTATTTAAAGATTTGTAAATACCTGAATTCATGTCTTTTGGGATGCTCAAGTTGCTGAATAGGTGGGATAATTCCACTTTCAGAATCTGATTCATTCATGGACCTGTCATAGTTGTCTACTGCTGGAGGCAGTCAGATTTCCCAGCAGGCAGACTCTTCAGTGGAGAATTTAATGCCAAGTTTTTTTATTTCTTTTTTATTTTGTTAGTTAAAAAAATTAGAAATGTTCTTCTGTTCCATCAAGTCACTGTAGTTATCTATGACTATGAACATATTTTTTTGTGGCTACTGTACATATATAGGAGCTACAAAATGTTTTAGTTACTAGAGTAGGTGCTTGGTTAGACTCATAGGAGCAAAGCGTAATGACTCCTTCTGCTGACGTGACCTAGTACTGTACAGAAAGGACTCCAAACAAAAACATGCTGAAACTCCAGAATTCAGGCTGTAATTCTGAGACCTCAGCATTGAACTGACAGGTCTGTAATGGAGAAAATGCACTTTTCTTGAATCAAGTTCCATTTTGCTAAATCTTCCAGATGATGATGCATGAAAAAGATATATACAAAAATATATGACTAAGAATGGCTTTTTGACTTCTGTGATGCTAGACTTGACAGACTTATTAATGTGAGATGATTTACAGGCAATTTCAGGTGAATTCTTCAGATGGAAAAATGAGTTTTCAGTGACGATAAATATAATGCTGGGCAATTGATCTTTTGTGCATTATTGATAAGACCAAGTGCTGTCTGACAGTAATTGTATATTATTGGTGCTATTTGTTAACATTTTACATTTAAGCAGAAATTACACAATGATGTGACTCTGTGCTGTTTCCATTATTATATGTTACGAAAGTATTAAGCTTTCCTGGAATCACTTTTAACTACTAAAGTAGGATCATGATGCATAACTGCTAAAAGGAGAGATATTTTGAAGAATATATCTGTCTAGTCTTAGCATATTGACATGGTATCAACAGTTCAGGGTGATTGTTTGCGTTCAATTTCTGAATTTGAGAAGGAGCATCTTACTTAAAAATAATTGGCATTTTAAGGAAAAGAGATATCCATTAATAAAGTATATGTATGTGTCCAGTTAGTACTTGCCTGAGAGTTTCCTATTATCTTTGTTTATAAATACAGTCTGTGGTTATACAATAAGGTGAGACTTCCAAGACTTGATAGAAAATTTGTTCTTTAAATTATTAAATGCATTTTGTGTAACTGAACTTGTTACTTGGTTTTGAATGTCTCATTCTCAGTGAAAAAGGCTTAATTCTGCAAACAATTAATCATACAAATAGTTTCCATGAGCACAACCCCTCTCAGGTGACATCTAGATACCTTTTTTCTTTCTAGACATTAAGTATAGCATATGGATATTTTATTTTCTAAAATACAAGTAGTATTTCTGTCTTGGTTTGGTGAATTATATTAAAAATTCTTCCTGTGTTTTACAGCTGGAATAGATATTGTCTATAAATATATACATATATTTTTAACATTAGTAGTTATTTTTCTTGATCTGATTTCCAGGTTCCCCTGGACCATCCAGTGATCACAGCAGTGGAACTTCATCACCTCTCTTTGACAGTGGCTTACATTTAAATGGAAACTCAACTAACACGGTATGCAAATGAATAGTAAAAACATGGTGTAAGCTCTGTAAGTTCTTCTCCTATTCTGAACTTCAAAATGCTAGAGTAAGACTACCCTAGTTTTGTTCTTGTTGTTTGCTTTGATTGATTTTTAAGTGCTTGTACTGTAAAATTCTGTACTTGCTAAGTCACACATGGCCCTGAACTTCTAGGTTTTTACTCTGAGACAGCTGAGGAGCTTGGAAGAGTGACCACAGTAAGATTTAATCATTGTTTAGACATGAATTCATGTAATACTTTTGTCATACTTTGTTGAATTGTAGTATTGTACAGTTGAATTTAATCCAGCTAGAGATGCTGAAATGCAGGTAGATTTAAGAAAATAATGTAAAGTTGAATTCTTGAAGCAAACTTTTTTAATAGGAAAGATAGGGAGAAAAAGAGAAAGAAATAAAAGAGGAAAAAAAATGTCTCTTTTTCTAACCCAGAGGATAGTCAGTTCTTTTTCTGCAGTGAGCTACTGTGATTAAATTAATTGCAGCATTGTGGGGAAAGAAAAGAAGTTCCTTTCTCCGGGAAAAATGGTAGTCACCAAATCCAAGGATGTCTTAGTAGGCAAGAGTGCTGTCCTTTTAGTAATGAAGATTGAAGATGTAAATACTAGCTGTACAAGGACGTGGACCTTCATGCTCAAAACCTGCTTGACACCTAACAAACCTCAGCTCTAGTCTTTTAGTTGGATATTAAATTATACAGAAAGAATACCCAGTGAATGAACCCAGAAGGCTTCTCCTCTGTTTTTCCTTTCCTTCTCAGGCAGTGATATCAGTGTTTGATGCTTACTGTACTTCTCTCAAGCTTTGCACTTCTTTGAGCCCTAACTCTCTATACTACTCCTTAAAGCTTGTTTCCATCTGCTAAAAATATGTTCATATAAGATAATATAAATGCATTATGTACAATAAATAAATAAATAGAAATACGCTTTTCTGTGCTGATACCTGTACCTTAGTGTTTGGTGTCCAAACTGGTCATAGATACAAAAGGTTTTGTGTTTATTTGTTTGCACTTATCCAGATGTCTATTACCTTTAATTGCCTTGTACTGTTGTCTTACTAAACAATCCAAATCTGTCCTCAGGGTCCAGCATTCTGCAATGCCTGTCTACCAGGTGCTCTGCAGGCAAAGAAAGGCCTTTCTGCAAAGAGCTTACATTATGAGAAGAGGGCTATGGCCAGTGATTGCATTAGCACATTTTAGTAAATTAATGACTACTAAATGCTAGAATGAGTGTCATGATAATTTTTAATAATCATTATGACTACTGTGAGAATTGCACACTTTGAACTTCTCGTATTATAAAAATATAAATAAGTGGCTGGACTTTTATAGACTTGTAACAGAGTAATTTAGAGTTAGTTGCCAAGATAGCACACAAAAGACTGGGTATAAGTTTGAAATATAAGCAGAAAAACACAAAGTAAAAAACGGTGTAATAGTAAGGTACTAGGTTGCTTTTATACAGCACTTAATTTTTCTGAAGCCTGACATAAAGTCACACGAAGAGCTATGTATACAACAGACACTATGACCTAGAAGTGTAATAAAGCAGAACAATATACATTATAAATTGTAAAAGTCATGATCTCCCTTCACAGAAAACAAAATGAAAAATTGCTAGAATCTTATTGTGAAATTCAGAAGTAAGGCTCTAAGTATTCTGAGCAGGAATGACTGGATTTGGAGATGATCCACTGTATGGTCAAACTTTTCTCGAACTAAGCTGTGAGTGTAACTGAGCTGTGATCACATCTTGAAAAGTGGTTATGAATGTGTTTCAACTACCATCTAGTGAGTGCTTCTATTTTATTCAACTAAATATTTTCATTTTCTGGTAAAGTAAGAGCAGAACTGACATTCTCTGTAATGGTATTGCCTAGTAAGGCTGGTGATATTTTAATCCCTTTTTTACGTCACCCTGGTAGGGGAGATCTGACTCCCTTTGAACATTGCATTTTGCAAGTTTGTGTTGCAGTTTTATCTGCCTTCCTAACCACACTCATATCCATGCCATAATAGACAATGCACCTATATTTATAATTGGAAATTCTGCTCCAAAAAGCACACCACGTAAAGGAAAGGACAGGAATGAGAGGTAAGGAATTGCTGTTAACACCAGTTTTACCAAGCTGTCATTTTCCATGTCTTCTGAAAAACAGTAATACCAAGGCACTACAGCTGGCTTGTATCATAGAGGCAGTGGTTTAGCCATCTTAGCAGCAAGCTCTTTCTGCCCTAATATGATTATACCATTTTCAGTTCTGGTGCTGTCTTGCCTCTGTTAGACCTATCTCTATCACTTCTGCTGTGAAGCATCTGTTATACCTGATGTGATACCATCTTCAGGATTTATATACATCCTTTATAACATCAGAGCAGTTTGCAGTACAGCACTTTAATGGGGTTCTCTGAAACCCAGAGAAATGAGCTGAAGTGCTCTCTTCACACCTCATTATTTTGTACTTGGGCACTGTGACAAATGCTACAGGGATTGACAGTGGCAGTTACATTCATCTGTACCTTATAAGTGGTTTATTGAACACAATGTAACTTCCAGAGGGGAACATAAAACATATAAAGGAGGTGGTCTCAAGACTAGCGAGTACAGGTTGTTTACCTGGAGAGTTCTAACTATAAAACAATGAAGAAAGTGCTGTAGAGAAATCCTACTAAATGTCCAATTATCCTTGACATCCAGGCCAGCTCCCTGGAGAAATTGGTGGTGGAAGAAAATTCTGTAAATAAAACAAATTGCTATTTAAGACACCATGGGATGATATGACAGTTACAATACCAAGGCAGAATATACTAGGTTTTCATTTGTTTGAGAATCCAAGTTCCCAGAATTGTCTAAACGTGATATTCTAACAAGTGAAATTAGAGCAGAGTAAATTGTTATTTTCTGTGTGTTCATGTAATTTAAGACCTCTTAGTTTAATTTTGATAGTGTATGTTAAGTTTAGTTGGTTGGATAAAGCTAAACAGGCATTTAAATTTTTCTAAATTGCTTTAAAATATTTTTTACTCGATGCCTTTGTTTCATCTGCTAAATTAAACAGTTTTGCTTTAAAAAAGACATTGCCTACTTCATCATCAAGTTTTTAAAAAAGAAAAAAATACAAATGCTCAGCTCTTGATGGGACCAGTAGAATGCTACATCTTCAATATTTATGGTAGTCCTTGTTCCAGAGTGAGAGAATGATACAACTCAATCCCAAGCACTGAAAGGCAAAAAGGGAAGAGGATTGAAGACAGGGAGGTGGACAACCTTGTCCTGAGAGTAAAATCCATTCTGATGGATACTATAGGGGAATGTATGACCAGAACATTGAATTGAGACTGAATGGATGCCCTACATATGAAAGCTTCAATACATCTGGTTTTTTGAATATTCCTGTAGTGTCTTCCATTTCAGTATAAACACACCATTCTTAAGGTTTATTTTATTCTTTAGTTTTTGTCATCCTGTAGTTCACTTTAAGAAGAGAAACTTCAGGATTTCAGTTCAATACCTTTTCTATTAGAATGATTTCACATGTGATACCGATTGCCTCTGCCAACTCTTGGTCTGAAAATCCATGATTTTCCCACAGAGTATGAAAGCGAAGTAACTTTGAATTGACTTCCAGTTCACAGTGTATCATTTGGTAATGTAAATTCATAAAATTACTAACGTAATAAATACAAAAAATATCTCACTTGGAGGTACACAGTGGTTACTTTCACAAAAGTAATCATCACCATGTCTTCCATTTTTTGCTGAAGAGAAAGGTAAAATAGACGGACACAGCCAGGTGCACTTAGCTTGGACTGCTGCTGTGCTGAGGACCTTTATGAAATGAGATAAACACACTGCAAATAAGTTTTCCTCAATTATTAAAATATGAAGTGACTATCTCTTTTCCACCTCAGTGAAAAATAGTCCAGATTTTCTGTTTCTGATTATACCTCTCAGAAATCATAACAATAGAAGAAAAACTTTTAAAAACACCTTCCTATTTCACTACAGTAGAATTGTAAGGAAAGTCTTTTGGATTTAAATGTTTGGTTAGATTTAGCTCTACAGAAGTGCTGTGTTTTTCTAATTCTCATTAGAGTTGATTGGGACTTTCACTATGACATTAATGAAGCAAATAAAAGGTATCTTTAAAAGTCTTATCTTTTACTTTAATTAATCTCCACTGTCACTGCTAATCTTTTCAGCAGAGTTATTTCTTCTAGTTTTTAACATTTGATTGATCATGTTGATCATTTCTTCTACACAGAAATTTCCCAGTGAATGGGGGAATGAGGTCACATACAGGTTGAGTTTTGATCTGGTTTTTTGGTTTTTTTTTTACTTAAAGTCTTAACAAAAGCTGATGAAGGAAATACGGCATTGGAAATACAAAGCAAGTCTTACTGGTTGCTACAGAGTTCAATACGGAACAATATTTGCTGCTTTATGACATCTAGTACTAGTTTAAAAAATGCTCACTTAAACGATTGAAAATTAATCTGAAATTCATACACCTTCAAAGAAGGTGTGTGGATTGAATTACTTCAATTTTTTAAGTGGGGCTCAACTAAATCCAAGTCTGTTTTCACTGGAAAAGAAGTGAAAGACCAATAAAGGTCAGAAAAGGCTTATGGCTATTTATGTTTGAGAAAAAAGTGTGCAGCAGGATCATAATGGAACTAGTATGCCAAGTAGAAAACAGTAACTTGCATTTGTGAGGTATTTGGTTGCTGTTCTTAATTATACATATTTTCCCCATACACAGCCCTTGCATGTGAATAGATGTTTTTTACAGTTCTTACTAATTTGCTCATTTTGAGTTTCCAGCAGCAGGAAAAAGAAAAAATCTGTGGAGATAAAGCCAAATTTATTATTTTTTATTAATTATTTCTCATAGAAATTGGTCATTTCCTTTATCCTAATCAGTTTTCTTTTTTTTCTTTTTAAATTACACTTAAGGTATTTTGAGTTCCTTTGCTTACTTGATGGATCATAGGGAGTGCTTCTTCTGACTGGTCACCAGGAATCAGCTTTAGGGAGAGTTGGTTTGCTCTGTAGGTTGCACCTAGTGTTGACTACCTTTTGTTTGCACAGATAGATAAAAGAGTTTTGAGGAGTGGTGTGATTTATTAATGAATGATCCGCTTCTGTTTGGCCCATGATTCAGGAGTACAGTATGAGAGCTGCAGAGTAATTAAATTTGCATTCAATTCTTAGATAAAATAATCTCTTTTTTTCTCATATGCAGCAGAGAAGTATGTTGTGGTGATGTTTCTAAATTTGATGTTAGCATAGATGAACTCTGGCAGTTCAGGTACATGTGTAAGTGGCTTATAGAGAAAAATAATAGTAAAATTGAGGTAACAAGTTCTCCTGCTAAGTTGCATCCAGTGTCTTTCCACTGGTTCCAGCAACCAATTGACACTTACTGAGTTCACAGAGAGAGAAACAAGAGTCAAGGTTCAGCTTTATCCTGAGGTCTGTGCAGACTGTGTGAAGTTCAAAGAGTTTCCCTAACCTTGAGCTAATTTTTCTAAGCAAGGACAGCATGCCCCATCTGGGGATATAAAAGGCTGCCAAAAGCTGTCACTAACAGTTGAAGTTTGGGTACACTTGCATTTATAGTGTAAAACTATAAGGATCTCAACATTGTATCTTTTCCTTATATACGTTTAATGTTGGATTTTGATTTCTGACTGCTATTGTAGTTTTTGAGGAGTCATAATTACTTTCATCTTTTTGTGCTGAGATTTAGTATAAACTACTCTGGCCCCTGTCCCCTCCCCCCACAGGAAGAATATATCTGGAAAGATGTTCCAGGCAAGGTTGTTGAGGTTACTTGGAAACCAATTACGTACTAGCTCAAGGGAAACAAATTAAAGTAAAAGGTGCAAGATTCTGTCAAATCGTCCATATGTATTCTCTAAAAATATCTTACTCAGGCTTGTACCCCATTGGTTTATTAAAAAAATAACAAGGTATTAGCACCTAGCAGCACAGCTGTAATGAAATATTCATTAATATTTCCATTGTAAATCACCTCTAGAGAAACTTACATAATTGGAAGGGTTTTAATTTGTTTCTCACTGGTAGAATAGTAATCCAATTGATTTAAATGCATAGCTATTGCAGTGAATAAGGTAGTGTAAGTCCCTAACATGTACTGTTAAACGGGCTCTCTATGTAAACATCATATATAGGTGCTCAGTGTCTGCAAACTCATACATTAATTAAAAAGAACTAAATGTCTTGTGGAGCAATCGTTACATTTCAAAAGCATGTATCTGATGCAGCATTAGAATTAAAAGGATTTCTTTTTGTGATAGGAAAGGAGGGGTTGTTTCACGTGCTGTTTCACCTTCCTCACATTTAATTAAACGTCTGTCAATTAAAATATTGTAGAATGGAGCTGTGTAATTAAAAGCTGCTGCTTTCACTGAATTTTGAAGACATCATATTACAAGTCCAAATTGTTACTTCACCTGAAAGAGCTTGTTTCCTCTATAGAAGCCTTTATCTATTAAATGATTCGGTGATGCATACTTTACCAGATAATTACTTTCTTCTTAAAACTGTCACAGAATTGTGCACCTGCATCTAACAATTCCATTAAAAATAAATAAATATAGACCCTCTCCTGAATTTCTGCTGCATCAAAGGAATTCACAGGTATTTTGATATCATAATTAAATCCCTCTCAATTCTGAGACAAGTTGAAAGCTCCGACTCCTATTTCAGTAGATATCACCATAATTTGTTTTGTTGGCTGGGCATCACAAGAGTTTCATTTATGTCTCTACTCCTGGCTAAACATTTGGTATTTGTGTAGTTCAACGATTAAAGTAACCTAATGTGAGACTCTTTTACTGCTAAATGGAGCAGTCATGTTTTCTTCTTCAAGCAACATAAAGCCCCTGCTTCCTGTCTGTCCCTGTAATAAGTATTAGCAAATGCTCAGCCATACATAGGTCAGATCAGTTCCCTGATATACTGAAAACTACATATAT
>VWZT01008693.1:539056-578654 GCA_013397055.1 Pachycephala philippinensis | reverse complement strand
CAGGATGATGATGATGTTATGAAAAAGTATGAGAGGGGGTGGCAATAAAGAAAAGAAATGGCAGCAGAAGGTTATTGGGGATGTAAATCAAGGCCGCAGGAAGGACAGAGCCACTCATTTCCTTTTTGGGGCCAGGTCTGGTCATGGTGCAGCACCACCTGGGCCAAGAGACTCCTGGCTATGGGCAGCCCTCAGAATGTGGTGGTAGCCTGGCTCCACAGGGACGTTCCCAGCTGGGAGAGAAGCTGTCCTCCCCTGCAGCTCAGGTGCAGCGTGACACACTCCACCAAACTGACCCCTGGGCAGCTGCCCCTGCTCTGCCCTCTCTGGGCCAGCACACGCACTCCTGGGCCAGCACAGCCTACTGCCAGCCCTTCAGGAAGCTATCCCATAGGGAAAAGGACTGAAAGGGGGTTGGACTGATTTGGGGGTTGGACTCTTCTCCCAGGTAACAAGTGACAGGACCCAGAGGAAACAGACTCAAGTTGCGCCAGGAGAGGTTTGGACTGGATATTAGGGAAAATGTCTTCCTGGAAAGGGTGGCCAGGCTTTGGAACAGGCTGCTCAGGGAAGTGGTGAAATCACCAACCTTGGGTTTTGAATCATTCTAATAAAGGCAGATCACTGTATTTAGCAACAAAAATAAATGAAGCAAAAGACTGGGAATCCAGGGCCAAAGCCTAAAGTTTAAAGCCTTGGGTCATGAAAGACTCAGCAGATTCCTTGTGCAACAGCTTTCAGATCAACTTGCTCTGCACAGTTTCATAATAGTGTATTAACTGTTCCTATTTATTGTCACAATAAAACATTTGAGATAATTTAAAAGCAAACTGAAATCTTTTACAGCTACATAAAGTTATGTGCAGCTATGCTCCTGTGAGGAGCAGGGAGTTGGAACTGATGATCCTTCTGGGTCCCTTCCAATCCAAGATATTCTATGATTCTATGACTCTTCTGCCCTCCATCACAGGCTGGAGGAGACTGCAGCAGGGGAAATTTTTTTATCTGGATCCTGTGAAGGGGAGGACAAATAGGAAGAAGTATGACAGGACAGGGAACTGTTCTTCTAAAAAACCAATTCCTTTCATATAAAGCCATTGAGAAAAGCAGAGACCACTGGCAATATACATTGTTTGCAACTAGGTTTCAGGTTGCAACCAGTAGTTTCAGGCATGAAATGCAATATGATCCTTTCATCGTGATTCCGTCATGCCTGGTATGACATAGGACAAATCTGTAACTCTCCAGATATTTTCATTGTTCCTTGCAATATACCAGGCTATTAGGATTAACTACATTATTTTCTGACCCTTCTTAGTACTGCAGCAAATACTGGTGAGAAATCTCTTACTCTAGTAATTCTACAGCAATATCTTACCAGCCTCAGGATGAGGAGGAGGAGGAGCAAGAGGAGAAGAAGATTCAGAGGTTAAATGAAATAGTCTCTCTTACAGCCCATCCTTTAAAATAGGTGGAGAAAACACAAAATCCTTTAACAAGCTGCCAGTGGGTAACATTCTTGACCAGATGTGCACAAAGGGGGCCCCAGGCTCAGGAGCGGACTCAAAATCCCCAGCCTAGGGGACAATAATGATCATGTTAGAAAGGGAGAAATGCAGGCAAAATATTTCAGAGTTGCTTAGTTTTAAGGGTAATAAACAATCCCAGGTGGTCATGCAGTTTACCTTGCCAATAAATGATCTGTAGATCTTTAACTTTATCCAAGTTTTATGCTCCGTTGTTCTCAAACTCTACCTGATAAGTAACCAAAAGGCACAGCTCTCACAGCTCCTCAGTTGGCATGATTTGATTTCCTACGTGAGTGCTTGAAAGCTGCTGCCACCAGCCCACAGCAGTTCAAGCAGGGATACGTTAAAGACTTTGGAGATGTCCAATAAACTTTGGAGCCTAAATTTCTTCCCATGAGATTGTAAACTTCTCCAGATGGGAGAGAAGTTCTGTGCCAACAAGTATCACTGCAAGGGAGAAATAAGACAGCACTGAGCTGTTGTTGGAACTCTGTCCCAGGCTACTGGGAACACAACAGAGGTAGGATGTCACACATAGTGACTTCCACATGAATCCCATTCTGGAGTGGTTTTATGGTGTCAAGGGGTTTCCTTCAGCAATCTGACATGCCTAGAAATTTTCAGTTCATGTTTATTGTGGAAGTAGCAGTGTCCTTAGCCACAGAAAAGTTAAAGGGAACAAGCTATGAACAGCATGTCTGTCATCCAGAACTGAGCTGACGCTGATGCCCATGTGGCCTCTTTCTCCTTTTTACCTCCCAGAAAGAGGCACAGTCTTTATTTTTGTCTATACTGGTGGTTTGCCTAATATTTACTTCAGTTTATATATAAATATTTCACAGAAGTAATATCAGCTCCAGCAGCAGCATGCTTTGTTGTTTTGTTCTTCTTGTTGACACCTGGGAGGGAGATGTGCTGTCTTTACTATTTCACTATATACAGTCAGAAGATCACCAAAATACTGCTTTCATCTTTGTGTACATCTCACCTTTGGAAGAACTTTGAGGGGAAATACAGGTAAGGAGCATAGGTGTAGAAATGCTTCTGTGGACAGCACCAAATTGTCTGATCTCATGATCAGAGGGCTGGAGCCCTTCTTTTATGAAGACAGGCTGAGAGAGTTGGGGTTGTTCAGCCTGGAGAAGAAACGACTCAGGGAAACCTTACTGTAGCCTTTCAGTACTTCAAGGGGGCTTATTAGGAACAGAGGTAAATTTTTGGCAGGGCCTGTTGTGATGGGACAAGGCGTAATGGTTTTAAACTAAAAGCGGGTTGGTTTAGACTAGATATAAGGAAGAATTTTTTTACAACAAGGGTGGTGAAACACTGGCACAGGTTGCCCAGAGAGGTGGTAGGTGTTCCATCCCTGGGAACATTCAAGGGCAGGTTGGATGGGGCTCCAAACAACCTGGTCTGTTTGGAGATGTCCTTGCTCATTGCAGGTGGGTTGGACTAGGTGAGTTTTAAAGGTCCCTTCCAACCCAAGCCATTCTATAATGGTCAGCATCCCCCTAAATTTCTTAGTCAGTGAAGTGCTGATAAGTTGCTGAACTACACCCAAACCCCTGCCTGCCACCTTTGCACAGAGGTCTGCCGCAGCACCCACTTCAGTGGAGACAAGTTCATCCTGGTTTGGTCACCGAACACCACGTTTTTGCTCATCTTTGTTGTTATTACGCCCCGGAGGTGTTTGGGCCAGAGAGCTCTGATGGGCAGCTACCTCTGTGTAGCATTAGGAGATGTGCTCCAGCAGAACTCGTGGGAACAGAGGATGCTCTGCGGCTGCCGGCTGGAAGAGCCATCAGCCACAAGGGGGAAGCAGCATCCAGCAATACAAACACCAACCACTGCAGCTGAGGATTTTGTTCTGATTGTGGTAAGCTTAGAGGACAGGTGTCTCAGAAATATAAACCTGTGACGAGCACAAGAGTGAGGAGGCATTTCTTCAGCAGCTGGACAGCTCGGGTGATCTCAGCACAAGGCTGTTGGGGTGCATGACTGCAAACAGCTGCCATCGCTGTTCTCACAATCCACCAGCTCTCTCCAAACTCTTCCAACCGCAGACTCCCTGTTTCCAGAAGCACATTTACTTTCAGTTTATTTCAGTTTACTTTCCGTTTTTGTTGCAGCAATCACTCAGCTGTTTTGTTGTGAAGTGGCCATTGCCTCACTGCTGAGCTATGTTAAATTTCAGTGAGTTACTTCTTAGCAGGTTCATCTGTAGTCTCAGATATGCAGCGAAAGCTCCTGAACTAGGCAGTAAATTAATGACCAATAAATGTGGGCCTTGGCATGCACACCAGCAAAGCCTTCATATCCAGCTGCACCACAACTTCAACTATAAACCTGACTTTCATCCTTTTTTCACAGCAATAACTCAAATTCCTTTGATTTCATCACAATAACTGAACCACTGTTTCTGCCTTGTAGCCTCTGCAGAGGAACACAGTTTTCTCATCCTCACGCAGGAGTGCTCAAACCCATGCTTTAAAGAGCCAGACTTTGGTGAAGGATTGTGTCAAACACAAATAGATTGAAGATCTTTTATTAACAGGAACAAGGATTTCCAGAGTGTCTGAACACTGTCCTAGAGCAGCTGGATTGCAGTTTTTCACAGAGGGCAGGAAGATGATGGAAATGAAAAGCAGCTGACATGCAAAATGAGACATCTGAGGGATTCTGGAGGAAGGCAGAATATCCTACACAACACTCTGTCAGAAGGAATGTCCCCAGTCTGTCAGAGGGATGGTCACCTTTAATCCCACATCTTTAGTTAATGCTCTGCACTTACCTGTTTAACAGTGCCCTTTCCTAAGAAAAAAACTACAACATATTCTTTTCCCAGCACCAAGACCAAAACTTTTCACCTGCCAATTTAAAAAAACGTACAATTCTTAAAGCCAAAAATGGTGCAATTAGCTTGGAAAATCGGAATAAAGTAGCAAATTCCAGTTCTCCCACCCACCTTGCCCAAGTTACAAAACAGTGCAGAAATATGTAAAGATTTTTATTAATTGTTATTGTTTAATAGCTGAGTGACCATTTTATAACAAAAATAAGTTCATTAAATACTTTGAAAACAAATTATTTTTGCATTCTACATAAATACGTGGGCAGTTCCAAACGATTAACCAATTCAGAACAAGTGCTGGGCAAGATAAAACTTACATTAGAATTTTCAGGATAACAACCTACAAAGGGGGAACATTTCAAAAATACATTGCACACCTACAAACATGAGTTTTGGTAGAAACTAACACAACCAGTGCTTCTAGACCAGTTATATACTTTTAAAAAGCCTTCTGAAATAACTCTTCAGTCTTAATACAATGATCTTCAAAGTGCCCCTGAACAATAGTTCAATTAGTTGTACAAAATAAAAAAGAGAAAGTGAGTATCAAACCTTTACTACATTGAATCCAACCCTGTACAATCAAGTGTGTAAGGCTGGAATGCACATATTTATACTGGAAAAATAGTATTTTTTCCTTGATTACATTTTCTTTCAACATTTTGAGTGATATGAGTGACAAATTATGAAAAAAAAAGAAGCAGCATAAAATCTTTGATCTTTTAATGCTACGTTGTACAAATTCAAGGCATGAATCTCAAATACACTGGCACTGATTTGCTGTCTGCTCTCAGTCAGCTGAGCAGCCTAACTGCCTGCACGTAAGTGTGAAGAGTGCCACAGCTGGATGGTCACTTTCCACCCTGAAGGAATTACACACAGGCTGTTATTCAAACTAATTTGTTCTCCTGGGCAATTAGAACACTCTATGTGCCTAATCTTTTATGCAGCAGCTTGGCTCAGGGTATCACACGAGTAGTAACTCAATTGCCTTCTCATCTCCCAACCCACATTCGCTTGGCACCCAGACAAACTGTGGCCCTTCTGGTGTTTGTGATCTGTTTTCTCCATGTTTGTCTACTAAAACTTTATTTTTAAAAGTCAGTATGAAAAACAGATTAATAAGCCAACACAACAGTATAATTAGTACTACCAAGGCCAGCAAAATCTCAACTGGAAAACCGAGTAGTTGGGAAACATCTATTCTGTTCAGGAATTATGTTACATGTTAGGTATTTTTCCTTAGTAACTTGATTAAGTTGCACACTGTTTCAAAAGATTTATCTGCTGTCTTCTGTGCTCAGACTAAAATGAAACCAGGAGAAAACAGTAAGAGAAAAACCCCACATCTGCAGGAGGATAGGCATTCACTTAGCTTGGACTGCTTCCAAGCCATGGTTCTACATGATTGCCTAGAGCAAACGTGTTTGTCAAGTCTAGCCCTCAGTAAGTAATAAACTGCTAATTAATGAACCTACCAACACTAATCAAAGTAACAGAGACAACTAGGTGTTATAAACAAAAGGGTAAACACTGCCCCTTTGAGATCTAAGGCTGGATTAGAAAGGAGGAAGAAAAAAAGTTATTATTTGAAATACATGGCACATTTGAAAAAAAGGTGGTTCCTATTGCTAAAATGACCCAAAGTATACTCAAATTTCTAAGAAATTTCAGGTATTGAAATGTACTGGGTTTTTAAAATTTGTTTGTTGTTGGATTTTTTAATCTGGATCTGTTTATTTTCCTGTATTATTTTACTGTACCTATTATTTTATTTTTACCAAATCTATTTTATTTTACTAGCTAAATTTAAAAGCCCCCGTTCTTTAAAGTTTGCAAAGCTTGCGTATCTGTAGGCTTTCATGGTCGTGTGTATGTAAAGTGGTGAAACACAAGCACAAAATTTAAGAGCTGCAGAAAAGAGTATGTAGTTCAGTTCTGGGAGATGGGAGACAGTCGGAGAGGGAGTAGTGGCTACCAGTGCAGGCTGCATTTAGGTTCCTGCCTGCAAATAACAAACAGGACCTGTCCAAGGAGCAGAGCCAGGTGCAATGGCAAGGAGGTTCCTGCAAGTAAACGAGGTGGCAGCCCCAGGAGGCAGAAGCAGCAGCATGGGGACATCCATAATAGTGGCACATTATTGGATTACAACTAAAACCTTGACTGAGAAAAAAACAAGTATTCTTAAATTATCTCCAATACATGAAAATATAACTTCCAGTTTATACACTCCCTAGTACTTGAGACTGGATCCGAAGTGCCAATGAGGCATCAGTCTGTTTCTTTATGTTACTTGAATTAGCATCTTTTGGATGTTTCATACATAAAGCACTATTTGTATATTAAGCTGGAAGGCAATGCAAGACTGATTAATCTGAAACATGACCAAACTATTCCCCCCTCAGAATACTAACACATACACTTACACACACACATTCACACATATATGTATTTATATAATTGTACATACAGACACGTAAGATTTATGTGTTAAGCAGCTGGCTCCAACACTGTCTCTCCCTAACATCTGCCTCAAAATCAGTCTTGCTTAAACAAATTTTTAAAAAATAATAGTAATAAAAAAGAGACTGTTGAGACACCATGTAAAATGTGAGGGGTAAGGAGCACAATGTGCTGCTGCACACGGGGTAGACAAACCACTGTTCTCTGTTGATGGAGTGTGACCATCAGTGAGGCAAATCCCTCTAAACTGAGTTCTGTTTTGCTGCTTCTGATACCTGTGGGAGTTGGCATATCTCTATACTGCAACACAAACACACTCAGAGAGCTTAAGAGCATGCACAGCTCACCAGAGCATCTGTTGTTAGTGAGAGGAAAGGCACCAGCACCGCACATGTCCCATGCAAATACAAGTGCAAGGAGGAGGAGAGACGGCAACACAGCAGAAGAATTTAACAGCTTCGGACTACAACTGTGATTGTCCCTACCATGCACCGTGGAGCACATGGAATCCCACTGCTTCCCCTGCTTAGCGTTTTCCTAACATGGCCTTTTCTACCCTCTTGAATTTCTGCAGTTCAACAGCTAGTTCCCAGTACCTCAGGTACAGCCACATAAGCTTTCCATTTTGACTTCTGCTTCTGTTCAGCACATTGCCACAGTAGTTATCATGTTTGAAAATATCTTTTAAGCCACTCTCCACATGTAAAGCCATAGCAACAGGATTAGTTGCTGCTTTAACTAGCAGATTTTTCTCTATTTCTAGTCTCTGACTTCTGGGTACAATAAGACTGCAGTAGATGTCCTGTCTTTCTTTCAGTCCCTCTTCAAATTCTTTTAGTAAAATATTGGCTCTCTGTTGCCACTCTTCTTCCTTTGCCAGGCAACTCTGGTACAAGGTACCTTCTGCTCCGGAGTGCAAAAGGACTTGTTTTTCTTGCTCCAACTTCTCCTGCTCCTGTTCTAGGAGCTTTCTCTCTTCTACTAGCTTGCGGCTCTGGGACACGAGGGCTTCCCGGTAACTCAGGGTCCTGTTGCGTTCCTTTTCCAGCTCCACCTCCAGATGGGCAACAGCACGACGATTCTCCGTGATTATATCCCGGTATTTGCCTTCCAGGTCTTTTTGTAAAGTCGACTCTTTTTTGTAGTATTCTTGTTTTTCTTTTTCTATTTCTTTCTGGCATTCTCTGGTCCAGATCCAACCTACCAGATATAAATGAGACTTCAGATACAAGCATAACACATAACAATGATGGATATGATTAATTAGCTATGCCTCAAATGAAGCTACAAAGTGATAAAAAACCTTCTTTCCTGCCCTCTCCAGTGATGCTCACTTCTATTTACATGTCCCCAGAGAATGTGTTTCTGTGGTCCCTGTTTCACAGTGAGTCACTTTAAATTACCATGTTTTCTCTGAAGTAAAATACCCCTATTCTTTTACTGCCAGTACTTGCACTTAGATTAGAGAAGGAAAATAAAGTCATGGAGAAGCAAACTGGAGGTTTAGGATGGAGGTACTTCATTGAGAACTTCCTAAACCCAGTAAATAAATACACATCAGCAACATTTTGGGTTGTTACCGCTGGGCTCTCCAGCACATCCTGAGTCCATTTTTCTTGAGAGAGCTTTGTAAACTGGAGCTTATTAAATATGGAATCAACTCCATGTATGGAGTGGTCATTGCCTTAGCGATGCCTTAGTGCTTGTTGTTTACAGCGTTATAAACAAGAAGGCCTGGGGAAGCTCCCAGACGGAGCATGACTCTATCACCGCCCTGCTTCATCAGGATCCCCCTCGGGCTGGGGGCCCAGCGCTACTTACGGAAGGCGGCCAGGCCCAGCATGGGCACCAGCAGGGCGTAGTTCCACCTGCTGCCGTCATCGCCGGGATCGCGCCGATTGGGCAGGATGTTCCAGTTGGGAGGGTCGTTTAAGTTATTCATGAAGGCACCTGCGATGCACAGAGGGGAGACGCGGCCTCAGCTGCGCGCAGCAGAGGAGCCGGGGCCGCTCCCGCTGCCACCTTCTCCTCCCGCTGGAGGACTGTGACTTCTGCCCGAGCCCCTCGAACGGCGGCCCCGACACTTGGGAGCTCGGCCGCGCTCTGAGCGGCAGCCCCGGCCGCGACACGGCATGCCGGGCCCAGCCCCATTCCCGTTCCCATCCCCATTCCCGCCCCCGTCCCGCTCCCCCCGCGGCGGGACCCCCACGCACGAGCCCGGGAGCGCGCGGACCCCTGGCGCTGCCACTCACCTGCCGGCCCCGCCCCCTCCCGGGCCGGCCCATCAGCCGGGAGAAAGAGGGGGGAGCCGAGGGGGGGACACCAAAAGGACTCGCCCGAGCCTTGAGCGCTGCCGGACGTCCGTCCCCGCCCCTGACGGGCCCTTTTTATTCCATTGACGCTGGCATTAGCGAGACGGAGCCATCTGAATTCCACCTTCTGGGCTTGCTGAGTCTACTTTTGGTCCTAGAGCGAAAATGCAGTCTTTCCTTCACCCTTCTGTCCAAATCTTATGTTTACGGAATGGTCGTCCCACAGCTTCAGAAAAGAATTCTGGTCTGTTTATTACGTAATACTTACGGCGCTGTCAAGAGAGAAAAAGAGGCCAAATCTTACAGTATTGGAGAATTACATTTTTCAATATTTCACCAATAAATAATGGCAGTAACAAAATCCTAGGCTTTTTTTTTTTTTTAATATTCTTTACACTCAAAACAGGAGCTGTTTAGAACCTTCAATCACGCAGCTCTGGGGCGGGGTGGGATCGCTCCGGTGAAGGGGAGCTCCCCCTCGCGGCATGGTTGGTTTGTCCCGCCGAGCCCCGCGCGTGCGCCCTGCACCCCCGGTCCCTCCCCCGCTTTCCCCCCGCCCAGGCTGCGGTGCGTGCTNCCAAGGCTGCGGTGCGTGATGGCGGCGGCGGCGGCGGCAGCTGCGCGGGGGCTGGCGAAGCGCTGGCTGCGCCCGGCCGCGGCTTCCCGGGCGGTGAGTCCCTGTCCCTGCTCCTGCCCTTGTCGCTGCCCTTGCCCTTGGTCCTGTCCTGTTTTCCCGCCGGCGGCGGCCCGGCTCCCTTGTCTCCTCCTTGACCTTGACCCGCGCGGTGATCTCCCCACCCCCGGCAGGTTCGGTCCCCCCCGTGCTATTCTGGAGCGGCACCGAC
The DNA here is from genome assembly GCA_013397055.1 of Pachycephala philippinensis. Classification (NCBI taxonomy): domain Eukaryota; kingdom Metazoa; phylum Chordata; class Aves; order Passeriformes; genus Pachycephala; species Pachycephala philippinensis. The sequence continues at coordinate 568,654 of VWZT01008693.1, read as the reverse complement.
CTCGCTACTCGTGTCCCGGGGGCAAGTTCCTGGGAGTAGGTGGCTGTGGGCATGGCTGGGCCGCGCCTCCCGGCTCGGGAAGCGAGCGCCGTAGCCTGAGGCCCTGAGCTCGTCCTGAGGGACTGAGGGAGGTAGCGGGAATGGGATGTGGTGGGGAAAGGCCCTGGAGAAGCCTGGCAGGTGCGGCCCCAGCACCGGGAGAGAAAGGTCGCCGTAGACTCATTCTGTATCAGCAATAGCGTGTACAGCAGGACCAGGGAAGTGTTTGTGCTCCTGTGCTCGGTCCTGCTGGGGCCATATCTCGAGTGCTGCGTTCAGTTCTGGGTTTCTCAATTCAGGAAGGACATTGAGGTGCTGGAGCGGGTCCAGAGAAGGGCAAGGAAGCTGGTGAAGGGTCTGAGCACAAGTCCTGTGAGGAGTGACTGAGGGAGCTGGGATTGTTAAGCCTGGAGAAAAGGAGGGTTTGGCGCGAGTTTATCACTCTCTACAATTGTCTGAGGAGAGGTTGTAGCAAGATGGGGGTCAGTCTTTTCTCCCACGGAGCTAGTGACAGGTTGAGAGGAGATGGCCTCAAACTGCACTAGGGGACGTTCAGGCTGGACATGAGGAAGAATTTTTTCACAGCAAGGGTGATTAGACATTGGAATGGGCTGCCGGGGGAGGTGGTGGAGTTACCATTCCTGAAAGTGTTTAAGGAAAGACGGGACGTGGCACTTAGTGCTATGGTCTAGTTGGTACGGTGGTGTTTGGTCATTGGTTGGAGTCTGGGGTCTCAGAGGCCTTTCCCAACCTAATGGATTCTGTGATTCTGGACCTGTGTGGGAAGCCAGTGTATATCTGAGTTGCTTGAACCTGGCTGGGATTGTGTCCAGAAAGGGCTGCTGAGGCATCTGGCAGGTTTGTGTTAGCTGGGCTGTAAGTCCTGAGAGAAGGCTTGTTCTTCTCCATGCTGAGATGGGAGTTTTCAGTTTCTTCTCACTGTTCTCATCCTGCATGTCCATAAAGAGCTTGGGATTACAAAAATGAGCTGTAGTTGTTCTTGTGTTACAAAGCAAGTGCAGAAAAGACAACTACAGAGAGAGGGAAAGGCTTAAAGAGTGTCTCCATGTTTTAGATGGCAGTGAGCTGGCCCTGATTGGACCTTAAGTTTCCCAAGGGCCATGATCTTCCTAGCAGCATAACAATTCAGGATCACTTCAATCTGTGTTTCCTTCAGAAAAGTGTAACATCTCTTTCTGCTTTGTGGACTTTTGTTCAGACTTAAAGCCTGGTAACACAGCAATGTGGAACAGAGAGAGTAGCTGCCTGGAGGTGATGCCTTAGGTTTTAACTTTTATTTTTTTTTCAAATTCTGTATTCCCAGTGTGTAACTCTGAAGTGTCCTGTAGCCTGTGAGCTGCTGTTCTCTCATGCTAAGACAGACATAACAAAGCCTCTCCAGGCCTGCTCTCCGAGGACACCCAGACCGTCCTAGGCCCAAAATGTGTAAACCAGCATCTTGAGAAGGGGGGGCAAGCTGAGGGGAAATTACATCATTAGCTGAAGTTTAATTGGCGAAATTATGCTGATATACAAATGGACCAAACCTATAAAAGTGTGAAGAACTTGTGACTTGTTGTCCATCTTAGGTGTAGCCTTTGGCCTGCCCAGGGTGTGCCTCTGAAGGCCTTTCCAGTAAATATCCACCTTTATTTCCTCACTTCTGTCTAGTCTCTGTTTCTAGGTTGGCCTCTTTAGGCATCAGAGGAGGGTACCGGTAGAGCACTCTATGAATTGGTGTTGAGACTGATCTCATTCCAAGATGACAGTAGAAACCAGAAATGTGTTAGCAAGTATAATGACACAGTAAGATTTGCTGTTATGCAAGAAGATAATTTGAGGAAACTGGCCTGAGAAATGATAAAACTAGGCTGAGGAACGTGTACTGTAGTTCACTCAGAGATGACAGAAGAGGTGCACATTTGGGGAGGGAAAAGCTCCTTGTTAGCATACTGTAGGGTGATGGAACCATGAATGTAACAGCTGCTGGAAAAGGCAGATATCACTCCAGTGAATTTTAGGGTATATTTCAAACAGGGAAGTGCCAATGTTACTGGACAGGTCACACATGTGGCTTTGTGTTCCTGTTCTCAGCAATCATACATGCTGAGTTAGACTTTTTTTTTTTGAAGTGTGTAAAGAAGGAACACCAGGTTCCGATACATTGGAGAGGTGGAGACTCAAATAGTGATTGTTCTAATCTGTCAAGGCAAAGATTGCATACTGAGTATGTTTGGGTGCGGTGCTTGTTGTTTTGGTTTGGTTTTGAACATGTCGGGGTGAAGGGAGTGACATTGCAGAAGGGTAAAACTTGCACCCTTGTGCTTAGTTTATGTATTAATAGATGGTTCCAAATTGGTCACTAATTTCGTAAAGAATAAGAGAAATATCTGACTTTTGAAGCAATGCTCAGCTGGAAGAGCATTCCCTACAACCTTTTTTAATTTTCAGTACTGTGACCACCTGAAATAATTCCAGTTCTGAGGATTACTTGACAGGAGAGTAATTTTCCGTTACTTCCCATAGTTCCCACAAAGCTGTCTTTGTCTTTGCTTAATTATGAAAAAACTGCAAGAATACTCCAGCATTAATTGCAAGTATATTCTTCCATCAGCACAGCCTCAGACAGGTCTGAGAGGCTGGTCACTGTTAGTGAAGTAAATAATGCATAATCTGGGATGCCCTGTTAACTACAGGCTATTCTCTCATCAGTCAAACTTTGTTTAATTATGTGGCATGATTATAGGAAAGCCAGAAGTTCATTGCAGGTAGCTCTAAAATACATGAATATTCTTGTATATATGCTGCCAGTGGTAAGTGAAGATTTATAAATGTAGGGTAGCTCTGAATGCCAAAAGTCTATCCTGTGGAAGCGTCTGTTCCATAATAGTTGTCTTGGCTTCTTTCCGTAGTGGCCAGCAGCGTGCCAGGCTCCCGCACGGAACTTACACTTCACAGTCTATGGAAAGAAAAATGCCTCCACAAAGGTTTCTGACTCGGTATGTTTGTACTTTTTATATTGTGATTCAGTAATTCACTAAATGCTTGACAGACATGAAACATCAGGCTTTTAGTGGAGTGTTGTCTTTGGGTATTTCGTGAGACTGAGTTGCTGAAATGTGTGGCTCTTTTCAATGATAGTTTCCTAGCAAGAGAGGATAAGAGATGTAGCAATTGCTGACGAAGTCTGTTGAGAACATTATACTTATCATGCTTGTGTTTTTATGATAACTTTTTGACCTATCTTGAACTATTTGTGATCGTAACAAACCGATTTATTTTTCCAGATTTCCACACAATACCCAGTAGTGGACCATGAGTTCGATGCAGTTGTGGTGGGTGCAGGAGGAGCAGGCCTGCGGGCTGCCTTTGGTTTGTCAGAAGCTGGCTTTAACACAGCCTGTGTTACCAAGCTGTTTCCCACCCGCTCTCATACTGTTGCTGCACAGGTGAGAAATGAGGCAGAAGAAATGTTTAAAAAATGCCTGCTGTCAGAAAGCTGATTTGGAATAGAATTGTGTAGAATAATCACAGAATGGTTTGGGTTGGAAGGGACCTTAAAGTTTACCCAGTTCCAATGCCCCTGCCTTGGGCAGAGGTTCCACCCATTAGATTAGATTGCTCAGAACCCCATCCAGCCTGGCCTTGAACACTTCTAGGAATGGGGCACTTGAACATCTTGTTTCTTTTTATAAATATTGCCGTGCTTCTTTTTATAAATATTGCATATTTAGTCGGAACTTTTTTGGAGGGATATATCATAGAATCACAGGATCATTAAATTTGGGAAAGACCTCTTAAGATCACAAGAGTCCAACATTAACCTATCACTGCCAAACTCTATATAAAGTAACAGGTACATTTCATGTTTCTTCCAATCTAATGACATTGCAAGACACATTTTTTTAATCTCACTTCCAGTTGTTCTTAAAACCCTTATTTCCCCTTATGTTTTCATTTCATTACACTGCCTCTTTTTTCTTCCCCTTTTCTAAACAATATCAAAATGCAGTGCTGCTTGTCTCCCTGGAGTGTAACTGTGATTCACTGTTTTACACAAAACAGCAGGACAAGCCATTGTGAAACTGAGGAGTTTAACAGTTTTTTCACAGCCACATTAAATCTGACTTTATTTCTTGTATACAGATGCATAACTGGTATGTGATTTTTAATAGAAACGAGGTAAACCTACTAAAGCTGTACTTGAGTAATGTAATTCCAGAAAAATGGATTTTCTTTTTCAGGGAGGGATCAATGCTGCTCTGGGGAACATGGAGGATGATAACTGGAGGTGGCATTTCTATGACACAGTGAAAGGGTCAGACTGGCTGGGTGACCAGGATGCCATACACTACATGACTGAGCAAGCCCCAGCTGCGGTGATAGAGGTGAGACTCATGGGATTTGATGTCAGCTGTAGTTACAAATAACACAGGCTAGCTTCCAAGGAGATCTCCTTAAAATAAGTTGTTGTATTGTGATGCACAAGAGTTTCTGATGCTTGTGTTTGGGTTCAACAGCTGGAGAATTACGGGATGCCATTCAGCAGAACTGAAGAAGGAAAAATCTATCAGCGTGCATTCGGTGGACAGAGTCTTCAGTTTGGAAAAGGAGGACAGGCCCACAGATGCTGTTGTGTTGCAGACAGGACTGGACATTCACTCTTACATACTCTGTATGGCAGGGTAAGGAGTTGTGAAGTAAACTTGGTTTTTGCATTTTGCATTTGCATTTACTGATTTTTTTTTCCTTTTTACCCCGAGAGGTTGAAAAAAAAAATCAAACCCAGACCAAACAAACATGTAGCTGTTCACATATGAATGAGGAATCCAGGGGAATGGCTTATAGTAGTTCTGGGTTATCTTCCTTCCTGAGGCAGTGTGGAAGGATGAAGACAATGGATGCTAATTAGTGTACACTAATTAATGCTAGCTTCGTGGTCTGGACTGGTTCTGCACTGTTAGTACTGTCGTGTCTGTTAATGAGACCCAAAGAGAATTTATGTAAACTTTGCCCCAAAAGCCCTTTTTTTCCAAAAATTTGACACAGCAGCATTTGGGAACTCTGAAAAGAGGTACAAGCCAGCATTTTTTTTCACTCATCTTCAAACTGGGAGGAGGGGGAAACAAGGTGTAAATGAATTAAGGCCTACTGTGCATTCCTGAGCTTGTTCTATGGCAAGTAAATGACTAGTGTTCCAGCATGTCTGCCTGTTAATTCTACAAACGATAATTGAAGGAAATTCTGGCTGTTGGAAAATGGTAGTGAGCTACTTAAAATCAGGAATCCAAGTACCTGGCAGCTACTGTTTTGTATTTACTTGTTAGCCAGCTGATTGCCCTCCTCCACGTTCGCCCTTGTGTGTGCTGCCGCAATACAAATTCTCAGTGCTGCCAAACACTGCTCTGATCCCTGAAGGCATGAAAGAATGTTTGACTCGATGCCTGCTGCTCCTGCTGGTTTTTTGGGCTCCTGGAGGTGTTTTCCATTTCTTCGGGACAGCTTAAGTGCAACGTGCTTGTACATGTACAGAGCACTGCAGCTGGCTAACGTGTTGCCAAATGTAGAGTGAAATTATTTTGCATGCTGACTAGCTCATGGCTGCTCAGAGTTAAGTGCTTTTGCCACTAGTATCTTTTAAAGCTGGAATAGATTAATTAGCAAATTCTGTAATAAATAGTTATGAGGAAACAGTCTTCTGTGAGAGTTGGTGGGGATGTTTTTTATCCTGATACAGCCCATGTGCATTGACAGTTTTGAAGAGAGGTTACTTCAGTAAAAGTTCCTTTTCTAATTTTCCTCCAGTCTCTACGATACGATACAAGCTACTTTGTTGAATATTTTGCCTTGGACCTACTTATGGAGAATGGAGAATGCCGTGGTGTTATTGCCCTCTGCATTGAAGATGGAACCATACATCGTTTTAGGGCAAAAAACACAGTCATTGCCACTGGGTAATGTAACATTTGGGATGAAGGACCAAAACTTGGGAGTGTTACCAGCTGGGAGTTTGTGTGCTTGTACATGTATTCAGATCCACAGTGTGGAGAAGATACATAGATTGACAAAACATAATTTATAGGTTAATTCCCCCCATACTTAAGGGAATATAACTGAATTCAGTCATTCCCTCTGAAAGAAGGCACATGCTAATTTTGTGACCACGTATAAATTTGGTATGAGGTCTAACTTTGAATTCTAGAACAACGATGTAAAGTAAGAATGTGTGAAAGTAATATATATGATTCAGATGGTCTTTGATTTTTAAAATGTGCTGTTTAAAACAGATGTTGTTGCAATGCTACCAAGGTGTCTATCTGTAGAGTTCTGAATTTCCTGTAGGAAACAGCTTTTGTCAAAATTCCAGAGAATCTATTTCATTAAGATATTGCAACTGTAATTCTAACTGTTTTAGGATGAAATTATCATAATATGAGTGTAACTTAACATGACTTGGTTGCAATATTTGTATGTGTTTATTAGAATGCTATTTGCATTAGTCTTTTGCTGCTTACGGCTGTCTCCTATTTCAATATGAAAAATATTTATAAATGTATCTGTAAAAGATACACTTATAAATAAATTTATAAAAGGTTGCTTACATAATTTGTCTTTCTGATGTATTTTTCATGCTTGTGTACTTTGAGGTACATAGAATATGTACATTGCTATTTCTTCTGAAATTTTGTCCTGAAATTGGGCCGATTGGCTGTTCTCAATAATGTTGGAGGCTAACCTAGATGTTTGCAGTATAATAATGCATGTTTAATACCTGGACAGCTAAGTTTTTAAATCTATGAATATAAAACCAGGGGGATATAAACCATCGTTACGCTATTTTTTATAAAACTGCTAGTGATAGTTCAAACGAAGCTAAATGGTATGGATTGAGAGAACTTTCTGAAATAACGTCTTTTTTTTCTGGCAGAAAGGCTTCTGATATTAACCTAACTATCCTGCTTTGGAATTGATGTTCTTTTTCTTGGAGCTTATCACCAGCCATTTTTCAAATGTGATTGAGCCTAACTGTGCTAAACCAGTTTTGTTTTCTTTTGATTGAACTAGTACAGGAGATGGTAAAACTTCTGCAGTTTTCTTATTAACCCTTTTCTTGACTTCCACAGTTGTGCAAACAGCATAGTTTGGTGCTATGTTCTAGTGATGTTTTAACTTTTCTTCCTGCTAATTCTGTTAACTGTTGTGTTCCGTAGTGGGTACGGCCGCACTTACTTCAGCTGCACATCTGCTCATACCAGTACTGGTGATGGCACTGCCATGGTCACACGAGCTGGGCTTCCTTGCCAGGACTTAGAATTTGTGCAGTTTCACCCTACAGGTACAGAATATGAAATTGTACTTACACCATTATTTTTAATGAGTTGAGCAGATTTTTGTGTTGTTTTAAAATGTCACAGAATCACAGAATATGCTGAGTTGGAAGGGGCCCATCAGGTTCATTGAGTCCAACTCAGCCCTGCACAGGACATCCCCAAGAGTCGCACCATGTGCCTGAGGGCAGTGTCCAAATGCTTTTGGAACTTTATCTGGCTTGGTGCTGTGACCACTTCCCTGGGGAGCCTGTTCCAGTGCCCAGTCACCCTCAGGGTGAAGAACCTTTTCTAATGTCCAACCTAAACCTCCCCTGACACAGCTTCAGGCCATTCCCTCAGGTCCTGTCACTGGTCACCACAGAGAAGAGATCGGTGTCTGCCCCTCCTCTGCCCCTCACAAGGAAGTTGTAGCTGCAATGAGNGACACTCTTGGCCCTCCTGGCTGCCAGGGCACTGCTGACTCATGGTCACCTTTCCCTCAACCAGGATCCCCAGGTCCCTTTCCATGGCACTGCTTCCCAGCATCTCCTTCCCCCGTCTGTCCATACATCCAGGGTCGTCTCCATCCCAGGTGCAGAATCCAGCATGTTCCCTTGTTGAACTTCATAGGGTTGGTGATTTCCCAGCCCTCTTAATTTGTCGAGGTCTCTCTCCAGGGCCTCCCTGCCTTGGAGGGAATCAACAGCTCCTTCCAGCGTTGTACCGTCTCCAGACTTGCTCAGTATCCCTTACAGTCCTGTGTCCAATCATTTAAGATGTTGAAGAGCACACGGCCCAAGACAGAGTCCTCTGGAATCCCACTAGTGACAAGTCACCAGCCTGATGTCACCCCAAGCATGGTGTGCTCAAGTCAGTTTGCACTTTTCTGCAGCACTTGAGTAGTTCCTTGTGAGGTGTTTAGACTTGTCTGCAACTGTTGTTGAATATAAATTTGAGAGTAAGACATATAATGTGAGAAAGGTCTCTGCTGTTCTAATTTAGAGTAAGACATATAATGTGAGAAAGGTCTCTGCTGTTCTAATTTAAAGAGCAGTGTTAAATATTTTGAGGTGCTGTCTTTACAATGCTAACAGGTTTTGTGAATTACAAGCTGAAACCACCTCTGAAACTTGTATTTCCATTGTCCTTAATATTGTAAGGTGTTTGATATTAGATACAAGAGCAACAGGATAGGATAGGTGCAAATGTTAGGGAATTAAGTGGGGTAGTTGAAGTCCAGGTATGTATTTAGAGCTGTGGTTTTATAGCACATGATCAGTATCTAAACTCTGAATAACAATGATCACAAACTAGATTTGTAGCTAATTAAATGCTTTGGTTTAACTTGTGACGTGATTTTTTGTAAATGGTTTGCATAATTTTACAACGTTACTGCTGTATCACAGAGATCCAATATTCACTTGACTTAGTTCAGGTTGTTCCAGTTAAAGCTTCATTGCTTATATGATAATTCTGTAGCTTTTAAGATAATTATCAAGTGCATGAGTTAGTTTGCATTTTTGTTTTCTGTGATGACCAATGCTGCAGGATAACAAGTAGGCCTGCCTTCTCTAAAGGAAAAGAAAACCGAGTAAGCTTTTACATTCCACAGGATTTGAAGCCATCCTGTACTGCTTTATCATAGGAAAAGAGGGAAAAAAATGAGCAAATGGACCTTGAGATTATCAACTTCTGGTTTATTAAAAGTCCTAAAATAATTGCTGAAAGTCTGCAAGGTCTTCATAAAATTCTCCTGACATATTGATGGGTGCAGTTAAAACTTCCAGTTTTAATATTTGAAATACTACAGGTGTTCCAGATCAACTTGCTTACCTTTCGGAAAGAGCGTTTAAAAGGACTAACAGGTCTTTTTTCTATGTAGTGTTGAGGGGCAGTTCCTGGTGGTATGATCAGGGTGGAATAAAATCTGCCCCTCTGATCTGCTTGCATTGTTTTGAGAAGACCTTGTTTATTCAGTGTTCATCATCCTGATGAACACTTGTGAAGCTGTGTAGAGAAATCTCCTTTGATGGCATTTTCTTTCTTGAACAGGTATCTATGGGGCTGGCTGCCTTATCACAGAAGGATGTCGTGGAGAGGGAGGTATTCTAATCAACAGTCAAGGTGAAAGATTCATGGAGAGATATGCACCTGTTGCCAAGGATCTGGCTTCCAGGGATGTAGTGTCTCGCTCTATGACCATAGAAATCCGTGAAGGAAGGTTAGTTAAATGCTCTTAACAAAGCTGCAGAATAAGTACTTAATCATACTAGACTGTAGGAAATGCAATACTTCATTTGATAAGCACGTGGTAATTCATGAGAGTGAGCTTTAATGACTGCTAAGCTGATCTCTGTGTGTAAGGCAGAAATCTTTCTTGTTAATTCCTAATGATACTGACAGAGAACAGATGATGTTAAGAGTCTCCTGTTTGAATTCAGTGTGTCTAGAGACAGTTGCTCAAACAAATTTAATGTATATGCTGTTACTACAAACAATTAAAATAATTTGGTGCTCTGTTCTCTTGACTAATTATCCATTTTTTACATATTTCTGCAGAGATGTAATAGTTTAAAGTCTTAAATAATGTGAATTATTGTGAAAAGAAAACTGGGAGTTGGAAAACGGCCTCAATTCACCCAAGTGCCACAGTCTTATTAAATACGCTAGATATTAATTTTTGTCAGATAACATTTGAAAAATAACTTATTTATTTTCACAAATGAAACAAATTGGATTAGAAATGCTACTAGTGTTTGTAAATTCCTCTTATGTATTCCAGTGTTGCTTTTTTTTGCTAGGGGTTGTGGTCCTGAAAAAGACCATGTGTACCTGCAGTTGCACCACTTGCCACCACAGCAGCTGGCAACTCGTCTCCCTGGGATTTCTGAGACAGCCATGATATTTGCTGGAGTTGATGTCACCAAAGAGCCTATCCCTGTCCTGCCTACTGTGCATTATAATATGGGAGGTATTCCTACTAACTACAAAGGACAGGTAAGGAATACACATCACTTTTGGGCTGTGTTTTCATCATCGTACTAGGAAATTATTTTCCAAATAGAAAAGCATTAAGAATGTTTTTCATAAATGTAAGGATGATTAATACCATTTTTAATAATAATATAATAATGATGTCAGAGTACTTAAAACACACAATCTTTTTTTGTGTTCTTAAATGACTTGATAACCATGTTCCAGTCCTCTGGAGATGGGAGTTCCAAGAAACATCTAAAATGTCATGTCTGACAACAATTCTCTGTTTATCAAGCTGAGGATAATATAGTTGAACATAGATCAAAGTAGGGCTCTGTTGCATTCTGTAACAGGAGTTAATGTGTATTATTCCTCTGTAGTTCATGTAATTTAAACACTAAAGCAGGTCCTCCAGCTGACACTAGTTGGAAGTCAATGTGATGGTGTCAACTGAATTTTTCTCTTTGTGTATTGTACTTGTTAAATTTCAGTGTAAAATTTTGCCTTAGAAGCGTGTGCAGATCAGGCTTTATTCCTGTGCATTTCTGACTTGCTGTGGAGTTGTGCTGAAATGGAACCATTTACTCTTCATACACAAGGAAATCTTTGGGTTTAGTCCCATCTGTATTTACATACTGCATACATTACTACTTGCCCTTTAGAACTAAGATTGTTCTGGGTTTAGAGCTGGAAGAAACTTAACGTTTTTGTGTTCCATCCTTACATCCATGTGGCCCCTGCAAATAAGGAGGTTTGCACTGTTACAGACTGTTAAAAAAGCCGAGTATTAATGGAGTGTGTGCACTGTCAGGTGATCACACATGTGAATGGTGAGGACAAGGTGGTGCCTGGGCTGTATGCCTGCGGGGAAGCAGCTTCTGCATCCGTCCATGGTGCAAATCGACTTGGAGCAAACTCCCTTCTGGATTTGGTGGTCTTTGGTCGTGCTTGTGCCCTGACTATTGCAAATACATGCAAGCCTGGTAAGTCTCACTTTTCTAGAGGCATTTGCTTTTATGATGTAATTTCTGCCCAACGAAGAGTTGTTGCTACCTGATTCAAATTTGGAATGGTAGACATAGGCTCTTATTTGTTAGTAAAGGAAGAAATCAGTGTTTATGCTTTTTGTAGGCGTGTTCCTTGCCATGCAAATGTTTTGACGTTACTGTTTACTTTGTAATTGATCCTTTTAGAACTAGAATTGGGTCAATGCTATTGGCAAGAACAGTTAGGATTTTTGACAAATTAACAGAGAATATTGAATGTGAAGACTGACTTCTCTACACTCTGCACCATCTTCTACATCAAAATGTAATCTGTCTTACACTTGGCACTTTTTGTATAGTGGAATTTGCTGCTACCATGCTGATTTATTTATAAGAAGGACTGACATGGCAAGTGATAAGAGATAGATACTAAAAATTGCAATATCTCATCCCCTGGATTCTCACTGCTGAATATTACATATTTTAAAATAATCTGGTTCAACAACCTGAGAAACAAAGAAGAAAGCCCTCCCTTCCAACCCCCAACAAAATACTGGAAGTGCCAGTTACATTGCCAGAGCAGCTGGAGTCCAGAAGTAGTTGTCTGTTTTCTTATTGCTTAATGTCCAAACTGCACCGACTGCAGAGACTGATGATTCCTCATGGAATCAGCATAGATCTTATCGTGCCTATTGTGTCTGGCTTTGTGCCAACATTTTTTGAATCCTTCTGTGGCTCTCTAGAGTTTGAAATTGTAGAAAGGGGTTTATTAATCAGAATGCAAAGCTTCATGTGAGATGAACTGTGCTGGTAAGATGCTGTGTTTGCTTTGTTTCCCAGTAGCACACGGCTTCCCATATTGGAGGCAAGATGCAGGGCTCACGTCTAACTGCCAAGCTTACTGACTTGTCCTGGTTCCTTACACATCCAAGAAGAGGTGGGAGGTTTGGGAGTGAGGAGACAAGGAAAGCATAGCAGAAGGTTATTCCACAGGCTTATTCCACAGTTTAGAAGAATTTTCATCAAGTGCTGCTTCGAAGGAATGAACAGCAGAATTTTGCCAAACCTATAAAATTTTTATTAATTGTTATAGGAAAGAATGGGATTCATATTCCACTGAGAGCTTTAAATATATGGATACAATTGGTTGGACTTCAGGAAAGTTACACTTACTGTGTACCTCAGAGGAAGAAAACAGATTATGTTTTAGTCAAATCTGATTTTTAGTAATTGCTAGTCTATGAAACTGCCAGAAACCAAACCCAAGCCTGACTGCCAAACTTACTGAAATTTTTTTATTAGGAGAGCCAGTTCCCCCCATTAAACCAAATGCTGGTGAAGAGTCAGTTGCTAATCTTGACAAGTTAAGGTTTGCTGACGGAAGCATAAGGACTTCAGAAGTGCGACTTAGCATGCAGAAGGTAAGCCTGGGGAAGCTCTCAGGGACGGGAGGGGACAAGCTGCAAGCAGCAATGGGATTTGGTGACTTGGCAAAGTGCACTTCAGGATTTACCATGCAGAAGTAAAAAGTGTGTGAGAAGATTGTGCAGCAAAGGTTGTATCACTTTTGTTAATTCCTTCTTCCCTTCATGGTGATTCCTCTTTTGTAGTTTGCCTGCTATAGTAGAGTGGGTTGTTTCAGTTGTTTGGGATGAATGGAAGAATGTGGGATTTTTCAGGCTGCAGACAAATTTGAACTCAGAACAACTCTGTATCAAGCTCTGCTGGAGCTAAGGAAGTCATCTGATTTCATATGCTACATATCAAACTGATTTTGTTTTACTCTGTTGTAGGCAATGCAAAACCATGCTGCTGTATTTCGTACTGGTTCTGTACTCCAAGAAGGCTGTGAGAAACTTAGCCAAATTTATGGTGATCTGGCTCATCTAAAGACTTTTGACAGAGGTAATTTGATAGCAAAGAACACACCTTGCCCAGGGTATTCTTGGTAGGGTATTGGTGGTTTTGGTGTTTTTTCTGTAAACCTCATGTGTTTCTTGAATGTTTGGCTGAAGATTTTGAATATTTCAAAATATTTTGGAGAGCCCTACTTATTAAACATGGTAATCAGGTAGAATACTTGACCTTACCAGTCATTTTCTGGTTGCGTAAACTTTCAAAGAAGCAGAGACTGAAATTGGATTTAAATGTGTAAGGTACAAACTGCTCTCAGAACATGACGTGAAGTTGTCCAAATACCAAGATGAATGAGGAACTTTGTCAGTATCTTCTGAAAAGGCTGGGGAGTTGCAAAAAGGTAGCAAGACTATTCATAGGCTGAACACTCAGTTTTCCTTCTCCAGCTGAGCAGATCATGATGCAGACAGATACTGCCATGTCTTTTGGTGTATCTTAAGAGAACTTGGTTATTTAAGTGCAACTGATGATGCACCTTTGGTTCACTCACGTGTATTTCTCTTGTTTGTAGACCATCTTCCATAGTATTTTAATATTTTACCAGGTATTGTGTGGAACACTGACTTGGTGGAGACCCTCGAACTGCAGAACCTGATGCTTTGTGCTCTACAAACCATTTATGGTGCTGAGGCTCGCAAAGAGTCCCGGGGTGCCCATGCCAGAGAGGATTATAAGGTATAAATATTTTCTGTGACCTGCATGTAGGACTTGTTATGTGTCCTCAGATGGATTATTTTAGATTTATAACTTCTTCAAAGTACAGTCTTCAGTGTTAAGATTAGTGTAGTATTTGTTTGGGGTCCTATCTGTTCTGCTTTATCTATTCTTATTTGTTATTTATAGAAGGACCAATACATGGAACACTGGGAATGATCTTGAGAGGAGTTGTTCCATGTGCACATCTGAGTGATTAGAGACCTCTAAAGCAGGACTATAGTAATAATACCATGGATGCATAAACAGGGTATAAAGATGCATAAACAGAATAATTGTCCTATGCAAGGAAAGTTACCTTAGAGCCCTTGTTAAGCCTGAGCATTTCAAATTGGACATGGGCAGTGTTAGGAGAAAGCTTGGTGTCTGTCCAGAGACATGCTGGATTACAGGTGTAATTGAAAGGCAGCTAATCTTGTGGTGGTGAAGCGATTTGCAGATACTACTTCTGGTCTATACTAATCTCATTTTCTCCCTAGTTACGGGTAGATGAGTTTGACTACTCTAAGCCACTTGAAGGCCAACAGCGGAAGCCATTTGAGCAGCACTGGAGAAAGCACACCCTTTCCTACGTGGATATCCCAACTGGGAAGGTACTTTGAGCTTGGTGCTTGAGGGTCTTTTTTGCTGTTTGTCATAAACAGCCTTGGAAATGGTGGTAATCCTGCAAATGATTGTCACAAAATCGAACACATTCTGTTGCTGAGCAGTAGGCATAACTGAGAGAAGTTACTGCTGATCTTTGGGAAGTGACTTTGCTATTTGAGCTGGAATTGTGTTTCCCCTTGGGGCTAGTTCAAAAGCTTTTTTCTAATGGTCACAAAACCTTTTGTTGGGTGTTTAGTAGAATGGCTTTGTGGTATTTCAAAGGTAGAACTGAATTCTGACCCTGTAAAAATCTTAACTGTTGGTGCTTTTTGGATCTTATTCTCTGAATCCAGTTGTCCTAAAGTCTTTGTTCCCTCTTACTTTAGGTTACCTTGAAGTACAGACCAGTGATCGACAGAACTTTGAACGAGCAGGATTGCCAGACCGTCCCGCCAGCCATCCGCTCATACTAGCAGCTTCCATCTCACTTGAAGCCCTCTCCCAGAGGGGTCAGCGTACATAAGCATAGCACAAGCAAACCAAAATAGTGTTGGCACTTAGCAAAATGAATGGAAAATGCTGACAAAACTTTTCTCCAGCTTGTATTCTGCTGTGGCTTACTGTACATTTATTAAAAGTGGAATGCAGAACAGCTTGTGTTCTTTCACCCATCTGTCAAAACTGACAGTGAAAACACAAAATGTGTCTAAATAAAGTCATTACAAGTCTTGTATTTGTTTGAGTGTGTTGATCTGTATTTAATTACAATGCTCTTATTGTGAACGTATAGTTATTTCAATATTTTAAGAGCAAGAAATGCGGTGCCCAGTGACCGGAAAAGGGACAATGGTCACAAACTGAAACACAGGAACTTCTATCTGAATATGAGGAAGATGATCTTTACTTTGAGAGTGGCAGAGCACTGGAACAGGCTGCCCAAAAAGGTTGTGGAATCTCTTCTGGAGATACTAAAAGCTAGCCTGGATGAAATCCTGTGCAGCCTGCTCTAGGTGAACCTGCTTTAGCATGGAGGTTGGACTAGATGACCTCCAGCGACTCCTTCCAACCCCAGCTATTCATTGCAACAGTTTTAGACAAGATGGAGATGCTGAATTTGGTGATGTGGGACTTAAACTTCTTAGTTGCTGACTGTAAATAATACTGAAGAAAAAAGATGATGCAGTAGTAGTTATAACTTTGTATTGTCATACTGTTTTATTGAATGAAAAAGGAGACTTCCACTTACTTCCTCTGATATAGTGTAATATATATAGTACAGAATATAATATTATTACCCAATCTTTACTATCTCTGGAACTTCCAAAGCCATTTTAGTGGCATGCCCTGCCTATTTCCTAGACTGTATTTTCTCACAGGAGCCAAGGGGCAGAAGACTTGCCTAAATATTAAAAGCTTACAAGACTCGAATTCAATGTGCATTTAGTGCCAAGGTGTAACTTGCAAGGCAGTAATAGAGCAGTTTCTGGCAGCATTTCTGTGAATAACACAGTTCTTGTAGGATGGAAGTGTACCTGTGCAGATTGCAATGGAATGAAGGATTCTCCATGTTTAACAAAAAAATTGTTTTCTTAACGGCTGCATGTTGGCTGCTCTTGGAGAAAAAACAGCGTTGGAAAACCTGAGGTGTTGGAGTGTTGCTGCTGCTCCGTGGAAAAATGGAATATGCCTTCTTTCAGTCTTGAAGGGTTTCTGCACTTTGCACCAGGGAGAGATGTAGCACGCTGGAGCACCCTGCCTTCTTGAGCAGGAAGTGACGAGGGGGCTGCACCTTGGCTTTTTTTAATAAAAGGAGCCTTGACTGTCATTAGGAGGGAGGGAATAAGGTTTTATACATCTTCGAAAAGGCTACATTAAGGCAGAACAAACTCATACTTTTTTTTCCCCCTCATGGGGAAACAGCTGTTGCACCGCTTTTCCGNTCCCGCCCCCACGGTGCTCCCGGCCCCCCGCCACCATGCACCGCTCACTCCGTGCCTGCCGCCGCCTCGGCCGCTCCGCCGGTCTCCTCCTCTCTCCGCCGCCCCCGCTGCCTCCCGCCACCCCCGGCCGCTGGATCCCGGCGCCGCCCCGCGCTGCCATGGTGAGCCCCGGGCGGGGAGCGGGGAGCCGTGACCTCTAAGTGCCACCGCCGGCCGCCGCCGCCCTCGCTCCGCCCCCGCCCTGCAGGGAACGGGGAGCGGGCGCTGACAGGGGGAGCGGCGGCCTCCGGCAGGGCCGGGGCTTTAATTCCGTGTGTTGTTCCGTCGGGAGCGCGCCGGCACCGGGAAGACGAGTCCGCCATGCCTTGCCGGGCATTTGCGGCCGTTTCCCGCATCCTTCCTGCGGCGGCGCCGGGCCCCGCTCGGCCCCGCTCGGCAGCCGCTCCCGGGCAGGCCGGGATGTGCAGCTGTAGCTCCCGTGGCGCTGCCCGGGATGAGATTCACGCCCGAGCACGGCCCTGAGCCATGGCGGTGTGTTCGGGCGGGGCGGGCATCCTGCCGAGCAGGAAAGGTGTTGGTGCAGGACCTGCTTCGCAGAGCTGTGCTGTGCGGCACCTGCTTCCTGCAGGAATTCTACGCGGTTTCTTGGAGCTGTTGAGGTGCAAATAACAAAAAGCTGTATTCTCACAGGGATGGGAATATTCGTCACTGGAATAGCTTTGGGGCTGCCTGAAAACTAGGGAGCTCTCAGCTGAGAACTGCCCGGTACTTGTAGCAGGCATCATCAGAAGATATTCGTGTATAATGAGTTGATTGTCGGGCTGAGACGCGAGTGGGACTTGATTGTTGCGTGAGGTTCAACATAGAAACAGAAACACTGTTTGGATAAGGAACTTCTAATCTCACTACTAACACGTAGGATGTTGCATGGAAGCCTTAGTCTTAGGTGCATCTTTGTGAGTTCCCTCCTTGAAACAAGGAGGTAATTTAGACTGTCAGAAGAATTTCAGCAGAAAGTGGTGTGTTTGGGATTTTGTCGATTCCTTAGTTTACTGAATTAGTTAATAAATTTATCTAGAACATTAGTTTCCAATCTGTGATATTGATTAAGGTATAAAAAGAACAAGCTTCCCAATGAATGAAAAAACTTAATGGTGGGTGAAACTTACCTGCATAAGAAAACTGGTGTCAGAGCAGAATATGTAACTCAAACCACTGGCCTGTTGGATGGTTCCCTTTTTTATTTTGCCATTTAGCATAATCTGAGACAAATATTATAGATCATGGCCTTCATTCATTTTCTGGAAACCTGGTATTTATGAATCTGATCTGCAGTCTTAAAAGAAAGAGATGTGTTTTGCTCGTTGCAGGTCAGAAATGTGACCAGTTCTGTGTGTATTGTGAGTTCCTTGAGTTTAAATAACAGCACTAGCTAAAACATCCCTCAGTGAATTTGGAAGTCAAGCAGCTGTTGAATTCTTACAGGAAAAGCTCTGTATATTCTTATGTAAAAGAGGAGCGAGCCACCAAAAGATGTACTAACCAGTATTTAAATTAAAAAACCCAGCCACCCAACAAACCCAAGCCATGACTTCTTGATGTTTGTAGAGATTTTTTCAGTACCTAAAGTTGTTTTAAAACACATCGTGTAGATCCAACCAAACGTTTATGCTGTCCGGGTATGTTTATTGTGTTGCCTTAACTAACAGCTAAATTGCACAAGATGTTTTAAATGGAATTGTCATAATGGTCCTTCAGTAGCTGAACATTGTAAAATATTTGGCTTTGAGTTCTAAAAGGTAAATTTCAGAATTTGTGACTCAAATTATGTTAAAAAAGAGAAATGATGCTTAAAAATGGAAACATTCTTCATCTGCTAAAGGAGAGCAGTTGAACAGAACTTACATATTCTAAAGGTCTCGAAAGATTGCTTTTGGCATGCTAAAAATGATGGTTCTTTGAATTGAAATACTTACATCCAAAAGTTGCTGCATCCATGAATCAGAATGTAGTTTTCCACAGGAAGCATTATTGCAGCAGTTCTGCCATTTGACTATCTCTGGTGTGTTATGGTGCAATCAGTTCTGATCAGTTCCCTGCAACAAGGCAAAAGTACAGTTCTATTTGCCTAACTCTGTAAGCTTTGGACTGTGTTTGGGTTCTAGGGATTTTGGAGGGCTGAGTACACCTTGTCAGGCCTCCTAAGAAAAAAAGAGAAATTGTAAATGTGAGGAACAGTAGTTGTGAGCAGAGCCTTGCTTGTAGCTAGGATAGAAACTAGGTGAGCACAGGAGATCGCCTTGGCTTGTGGCAGAGTTTCCGAGTCTCCTTTTGGCTTCTCCTGAGGCCTGGGGATGGGGGAGTAGAGGGGTGATGAGAGTGTGCTACTGCTGCACCATTTTACAGCTGGTCCTCTGGGTCAGGGGGTGACTGCAGAAACTGCTTTAAGTACAGGAACTGGGACCTTCAGCTCATAAAGCCGCTCAAGAGGTTGAATTCTGGCTGAGGAGTGAGGGAATCATGTTTGTTACATTCACATTCAGACGGCTGCTGCAGGCTGCTACAGCAGCCTGCGAGTAATGCTGCAGCTCAGTTACTTCAGTCTGCATGAAAAATACCACTTCGCTTTTTTACCTAATGGCACCTGTTACACTAGGGATTGGCAAATGACATTCTTCTTAAAGTACCTCACCCTGTTAACTTCACTTTATTTATGAATGTGGAATTGGCTAGGAAAGTTGGGGTTTTTTTTTAATAACGATTTCATTGTTGAAAGGTACTTGTACAAGGATGTACTGATCATATTTATCTTTGTTTCACCATTGTTGACATTGGAATTATGTAAGTTTGAGGAATCAGTTGTGCAACTGGTAGCTTTTTTGTCTCAAAGATTACAGGTAGTTTAACTTTTTGTATTGTTTGGGGGTGAATACTTTTGGTGATTAAACCACTGATGATATGGAGAGCTGGGCTTGGGGCCAAATAGGTTCTGCTTATCTAGCTCTGTGAAAGCTTGGCGTTGTGTGCTTTTACAAGGTGTCCAAATGTCAAAAGCAGGGATTTCGAAGAGTGTGAGTCAGTGATCCCAACTGTTGGAATATTAATGTGTGCACATGTACAGTAAGACCCATAAGCATCCCAATTGAATTTTTAGGAGTAATATGCTAAAGAAGCATTTACTATATTCTGTTCTTTGTTAGCATGTAAATGAATGCTAAGCGACTCAAGCAGGACAGAGAGGATTAAAGAACATAGGAATTACATACTGTTCCACACTAAGCTGTCTATTCTTGTAGAGTCAGTGCGTGGGAGAGCATCAGGCAAACCACAAGATGTGGAGGGCAGGACAGCCGTGTGAGAGCTAACCCTTTCTGTGGGCTGGGCTGCAGTTTCTTCCAGCTCACAGGCACCACCAACTCTGGGGTACTCAAAGTGAGCAGGGTTGGTGTCTCTGGTGTGTGACTGGTGGTACCTGACGGCAGCGTGTGTCCATTTGGCTGGGAATGATGCTTAGTATTATAAACGACCCAGATCTGATATGGAAATGAGTTATTAAAAATTTATTGAGAACTGAAAACAGTTGGCAAAGCAAAAGAGACAGCGCCGGGAGCGTGACACCATGCCAGAGGCTCGATCACAAAATGGTGGTCTCGCCTTTTATACCCCGGGAAATTGTATCAGCCTTATGCATATTAATTTACGGTTTTGCCTAGCTCCGCCCCCTGGCCAATCCCTTGGGAGCCCGCGCTTTTCTGTCGCCGAGGCCTTCAGGATCCTCACTGGTTGGAGCCCTGTTCCGTTATGGTGGTGTTTTCGAAGTCTGGCTGGCAACAGCCCTTCCCTTGGCACCTTCCGCAGAACTCATAGTACAACACACAAATCATACAGGCCTGCAAAACCAACCCTTACAACCAAACCACCCCAGCAGCATTAAACATTTCAACACATCCTATCACCTTGATATTTTCCCTGGGAAAATATCATAGTATTCAACATCACAACTCATAACTCATAATTCGTACAACATATGGCAAAAGCCAAGTCTCAATAATTCATTTACAACACATAGGACAATAAAAAGGGTGAGACACTTTCCCCTCCCTGCTTGCAGCTTGCCATCCATGGCGATGCAAACCTGGGCAAGCAGAAGGTCAGGGCTGCTGGAGAGGGTGTTGTGGCCAATACCCAGCTGTACTTCTGTCCAAGAACACTGAGACCCACTAAAGAAGGAGCAAGTAAAATGAACCAAGAAGAGAGAGGAACAGTCTGACTTCAGAAGGGGACTCCTAGGGAAGCGTAAGAACTGTGCGAAGATAGACAATGCTTTCCCCATTTTCTGACCCAAACTCTTTATGTACTTGGCACTGGTGAGGCCATACCTCGAATTGTGTGTCCAGTTCTGGGCCTCTTAGTTCAGGAAGGACATCGAGGTGCTGGAGTGAGTCCAGAGAAGGGAAATGAAGCTGGTGAAGGGTCTGGAGCGCAAGTCCTGTGAGGAGCAGCTGAGGGAGCTGGGGTTGTTAAGACTGGAGAAAAGGAGGCTTGGGGGGACCTTATCACTCTCTACAACCACCTGAAAGGAGGGTGGAACCAGCTGGGGATTGGCCTCTTCTCCCAAGCAGCTAGTTACAGGACCAGGGGAAATAGCCTCAGGTTGCATCAGGGAAGGTTCATATTGGACATCAGGAAGAACTTCTAACTGGAAGGGTGATTAGACATTGGAACGGGGTGCCCCGGAAGTGGTGGAGTCACCATCCCTGGAAATGTTTATGAAATGACTGGATGTGGCGCTTAGTGCTGTGGTTTAGTTGGCATGGTGATGTTTGGTCATTGGCTGGACTTGATCTAGGAGGACTTTTGTCACCTTAATGATTCTATGATTTTCACATCAGGGGGTTTCCTGAGTCTGTGGTTTGTCTTTGTAATAACGCAGTTTAGGTCTTTCTTCTGAGGGCTTATATCATCTTCCCTGAAGTCTTGTGGACTTCTTGCATCCACAGCATCAGCTGGCAAGGAGTTTTGTCAGTCTGTGACTTTTGTGAAGAACTGCTTCCTTTCCCTTGCTTTGAACCTGACTCCTACAAGCATGTTAGGGCTCCTGTGTCTTGTATTGGAAGAGACAGTGAGCAGCTAATACTGGTTATACCTCAGTTTTCCTTCAGTCCCCAGGTTTTTTTTCTGAACAAAAGAGTCATTGTCTTAAAGCTGTTCCCTACCTTTTATTACTTTATTGCCTTTGAACTGTTTCCAGTAATACACATTTTGGGGATGAAAGAACCAAATCTGCACAGAGACCTCACGCTGTCGATGAACTGTGGTGGCACAGCAGTGTTTCTGTTTGTATCCTCTGCTTTTCTTGATAGTTCCTCACATTTGATTTGCCTCTTTCACTGCACTGCAACACTGACTTGACTCTATTAATAAGAGGTTTGTTTCCCAAGGACTCACTCATGAGGGTGGTGGCTAGGTCAGGAACCCAGCATTGTATATGTATATACCCCACCTACAGGGCTGCGATTGTGTTACTTTTTTACTTTTATCCATGATAAAGACATGAAAAAGACTTCTTCCCCTTCCCGAAGACTCTGAAAGAAGATAATCTCCTGTCATGGGAAAGGATGAATACTTTTCTCACAAAAAATTGCGACTTTGCTGACCAAGATATGGGAAGAGGAAGAGTAAACTACTCTTGCTTCCTGTCCAGTTCCATAATCTTTGTAGAGCTGCTTGTGAATGTGATCATCACAAATGAATAGGCTGTTCTACAAAGAGTAGAGAATTACTTTTTTGGGGGAATGTCAGCTAAAATTAATTAACTTATGAGTGTGTTAGATAATAACAGATGCTAGGTGGATACATGACAGAAATATTACCATACATAAATATTGCACAAACTATACCTAGATGTAGTTCCTTTGTGTTGCACAGCTAGAGAGCAACAATGTTCCTGGTTTATTAGGCTAGAAACGATAATTAATGGTCAGTAACTTGGTACTGCGGTAGGCAGTTGCTCCCTTCCAGTATTAAGTGTCCCATGCAGTGTGGATTTCAAATACGAATTTTGTTACCCATGTGTTGATCGGGCAAATGCTGCCCAAATTCTTACCATGCTACTTCTTCAGTGGGGTTTTAACAAAACACCATTCTGTAAATTGTAAACTATGGTACTAATTCTTTGGAAAAGGAGAAACAGAGTCTTTTATCAGGATGAGGTTTCATGCAGTGGGCACCCGAGGTCTTAAGCCACAAGTACTGTGTGTCACCGTGGGTCAGCTATGGTACACAGTTTGTAGTTGTGGCTTTTAGCGAGACAGGTGCTCAAACTAGAGAAATGTCTCAACTTTGAATATATAATTAGAAAAATACCTGCGACTAGCTGCATGTCTTGGCTTTGTATTTTTTTCCCTCTTCTTGAACATTTTTCTTGACAACCTGCTTTCAAAAAGAATATACTGATTGCCAGTGTTTGATTTTTTTTTTTCCTTTCCCATAGTCTTCGCAAGAGGCTTTTAGGATAGAATATGATACCTTTGGTGAACTGAAGGTCCCAAGTGACAAATACTATGGTGCCCAGACTGTTAGATCTACAATGAACTTCAAGATTGGAGGTGTTTCAGAAAGGATGCCAGTAAGTATTTCAAATCTGTATTCTCTTCTTCTCTAGAGTATGTTTTGGTTGTGAAAGTGAATACCTTCTTCTTAGGCTTTTGCTGGAAGTGTGAACAACTTTGAATTTTAATTAAAGGTAGAAATTTCATGGCAGTATATTATTCTGGTAGAAATATTTCTTGTTGCATTTAAATAAATTGAAAATTGCTTTTGAATAATTTTATGGCGTTGCTTTATTTTTTTAATAACCAGGATGAACAGAAATCTTTCATCTTTACAAAGATGAAAAAGCAGATGGAATAATTTGTCTGATGTAGCATTTACGTAGTTTGTTATTGAAGTTGTCTATCATAGCACGAGTTGATATAAACTTATGATGTGTAGCTGTGCATAGACCATTAATGTGCACGTGCTTTTTCATAGACTGACCTTCCATGTTCTGAAACTTGTCAGTTTTCCCTCAAAAGGCTGTTTCAGAAATGGAACCAGTTCAGTTCTAATACATGTAACTTTTGACACACAGAGCATACCTGGGCTTACAAAAACAGCTGTGTACTGCCCTCTGGACTGCTTGGATGAATGTTGCTGTTAGTGGGAGCATAGGTCAGATGGCTTGATTCTCTCTGGTTTGGCTGATGGATTACTGCTGGATTTAAGAGCAGAAGGAGTTTGGTTTAGAACTAGACATGCACTATAAATTGCTAAGGTCTTTGGGGGAAAGAAGTTGTGTATTTAAACTTGCCCTTGTGTCTCAGGTCCAAGTTATAAGGGCTTTTGGCATCTTGAAGAGAGCAGCTGCTGAAGTAAATCAAGACTATGGTCTCGACCCAAAGGTTGCTAAAGCCATTGTACAGGCGGCAAATGAGGTAGGAACCAGCTGTTCAAAATACTGGAACCGCCACTGTATTTTTGTGAAGCTTTTCACAGGAGGCTGGGGGATTGCATTTCTCAGATTGTTAGAGGAAAGAATTTCCTGTTAGGAAATATTGTTTTCCAGAGATCATTTACTTAATATAATATTTTACTATTTTCTTTCTTGCATATAAAGAAATGATAGAATGTTCAAATGCATGTTGATAAATGCCACCCAAATGCAGAGTTTTGAGTGACCATTATTTGAGGTGTGATAATACCAGGTGTTTTGCTTCGTATAAATCAACAGATCTGTTTATCTAGAAGCGTTTTTAACAAAGTTTTCTTGTCCTGACTACCTTAAAGGTATTTCAGTGTTGGCAGAAGCCGTATCCGCTTCCTACCAGCTGTAGCACCTTAAGTGCCAAGACGAAATAGCTTTGGAGAACTCCAAAATATGTCCAGGGTCTTCTTGTGGTTTCTAGGGTTCCCCTAGTTAAAGGTGAATTAGAAGTTTTGGTGGATTAAGGCTCCTTAGTTTAGAGTTTTAAATTCTGAAAATTGTTTGTGGCTATTTTTGTTGTGTTTTAAAAACACCCTTGCTATGATATCCTTTCCCTCACCTCCAAAATAATTTTCTAATACAACTTAAATAGAAAGAGGAATCAAGTTACTCTTGGAGGTGGGAATGTTGCCCCTGTATAAGATGGGAAATACAGAAAATCCTCTCTTGCAAAGCATGATTCCAGGAAGACTGATGTATCCTGATAATGTGGTTATCTAGCCTCAGAGTTGTGACAACAGAGCCTTTGTTTTCTGAGGCTAATGCATGTGGGGGAGATACTTCTGAGCACAGATTTTGACACTATCACAAACACATCTTTGGAAAACTCTGAATGGGTCTAACATTCAACAGCCTTCAAAAAATGTTGATCAAACAGGAGACTGCCGTACAGGAAGGAGGTGTTTGGTACTAGCAGCCATCTGCTGGCTGTGTTGATGCAATGTGCAATGTCTACAGGTGTAAGAGGTCTGGAACTTCCCTGTATGAAATTTCTTTATTGAGAAATATCAGAGTCCAATTACACAGAGAGATGTAACCCAAAGCACCTTTTAAAAATATTTTCTATGTCTGTAGAACATGAAATCAAATTCTGTATATTCTCTGTATTTCACAATTCAGTGTCTTCAAAAAGCATAGCAAATGTTTTTTTCCCTTTTAATATCTGGTATTACATAAGAATGTCTTAATTATTCTAGTGTAAATTCATGGATGTTATATGTAGATTTAAAAATGTAATGGAGAGCATAATTTTAATTATACAATAAAATTTTCAGGTTTAATGGTTTTACTTTTTTCTTGTGGAACAACTTTTCTTTCTTTTTTCTATTATAGGTAGCTGAAGGAAAATTAAATGATCACTTCCCTTTGGTGGTGTGGCAGACTGGGTCTGGAACTCAGACCAATATGAATGTCAATGAAGTCATCAGCAACAGAGCTATTGAGATAATGGGGGGCACGTTGGGAAGCAAAAAGCCAGTGCATCCGAATGATCATGTTAACAAAAGCCAGGTTGTTACACTTGTTTTATACTGCTTTAATTTCAAATGTTCTGTGTCTTTCAGTTGTGAATTTTGAGTTTTCTTGTATCCACTGTTTAGATTGAAAACAAAAAAGTTCTGTGGGCAACTTTAGCAACAATTTTCTGGTTTTTTCAGTTTAAATTAACTTTAAGATGTTTGTCAGTGACAGGATGATTAAAAACAACTCATTCACTATAGATAAATTCACACAATGTATTAGACAGAGGTGGCCTTGTGACAACCACTGCTGCAGTCTTAAAGATGTTAAATATAGGTCCAGTTTCTAAAAGTTGTATCATGGTAGACATTTTTATTATACTTCTCTCTTAAACTTCACCTACCTTGAATGAAAGATTAAGCCACTGACTTGGCTGTGTTCCTTCCTGATCCTTTGTGCTTACTCAGTATTCTGTGAACTATGGATTTAACATTATCAAAGCAACACATGCATGTTTTAAAGTCACCCACAATTCCTTTAAAATCATCTGTCCATTCATTAGCCATCTGTCATTACTACTGTAGTAATTCCTTTTCTTTTTTTTTTGTCCCAGTGTTGTTGTGAACAATCTCTTAAATTTAACTTTCTGTGGGTATAGTCATAAAAAGTTGATTTATCAATAAGGAACTGACCTTGTGGAACACCCTAACTTAGTTTAGTTAGTTTAGTTTCTAATTGTTTATGAGATAAAGAGAATAAAGCCACACATGTACATCTTACAGCAGCAATGGTGAGAAAAGCTTGTAAATTAATTTCTTTAATTTCCTCCACAGAGTTCAAATGATACTTTCCCAACAGCAATGCATATTGCTGCTGCCCAGGAGGTTAATGAGGTCTTGTTACCTGGACTAAAGAAGCTACAGAATGCACTTGAAGGGAAATCCAAAGAGTTTTCCCAAATCATAAAAATAGGGCGCACTCATACGCAAGATGCTGTTCCACTTACACTTGGACAGGTAAAAAAAAAAAATTATGCATTTCTTTGGAAAGTTTTTCTAGATGTGTTTGAGGAAAGTAAGTCAAACTTAAGGATGCCTTAATTAAGTTGATGGTTTAAGATAAAATACAGGAAAATGGCTGAATCTCAGCCTGAGTATTTTCAGTCTGTGCTGGAATTTGCTGGGTATGCCGTACTCCAATACATGTGTCATATTTTTTTCTTATTTTTTCCATATGTGTTTTACTTCTGAAAGTAGTAAAATAAAAATTATTTTTAAATGATGTTTCATTATCAGACAGCAAAGCACAGTTTTTCTGTTACACTGACATTGCAGGGAAAGGTAGTGTAGTTGTCTGTAATCTGTAAATTTATATAAGTTACATTTTGCCAACACACGAAACTACGAAGTATTTTGAATGAAAATCTTTGATACATGATCTTTTATGTATATATATAAAAGATGGCAAATCTTATCATATTGTCCATTGGAATGGCTTATATTACAGTAATTTAGTAATGAATTAAACTGAATTGATAGAAATCCAGGTAGAATTTGTGGAGTTTTTCCAAGAATGCACAGGTGGGGTTTTTACTAATTAAAATTAAGTGACAAAGCCCAAGATCCATTTCTCTATTTGTACTTTGAGAACATTAGTGTAATCTCAGAGCTGATTTACTATGGAATCTGATCCTGCTAAGTACACAACTGAGATAAAAGGCAAGAGAAGGATACATTATATATACATTTTTATATGTTCAGATTGTTTTATGTATAATTGTTGGTAGTGTGGGAGCAGTCTTTTAATAGATGAATATTTTCCCTCTTAATGAAACATGCTTAGATTGGGTGCTCTCAGGTAAAGAGATTAGTCAAAACATGTTAAAAATCTAAAGTAATCTAGATACTTGTTCTTGGTTGTTGTCTTTGTTCCTTAACATTGTCCTCCTTTTTTTCAAAGGAATTTAGTGGCTATGTGCAACAAATTAAATACGGTGTGGCTAGGATTGAATCCACCATGCCAAGGGTGTATCAGCTGGCAGCTGGCGGGACTGCAGTTGGCACGGGATTGAACACAAGAATTGGCTTTGCTGAGAAAGTTGCTGCTAAAGTGGCTGAACTGACGGGTGAGGAATGATACTTGGGAGTGAGTTATCAGTAAAGCAGTGGATGTAACATACAGTCAAATTCAAACTGAATCTTTCCAGTTCCCATACTTCTCATAAGCTTAAACTGTATTTATATTACAACATGAAACTTTTGTTAATGCCACGTGTTATATGCCTTCTACTTTGGATTTTTTGTGCAATGTATTTTGATAATTATACTCACTGCGTTGAAAGTGACTGAAAGGTTGGTGTTTATCTGAGCAGGGCTCTTTGGGTATGGATACAGTTTCAGACTTCTATTATTAGCCCAACTATAATGCTTCTGTCTTGATCTTTGCTCCTCTGGCTCTCTTAATTTACAGTGACTTGGTGCAAAAGAAGGGAAAAAACGCATCCAAAGCCACTCTATTTTTCATATGAAAGAGTAAAAGTTAACTGTCTGTTTTTTTTGATTCTGTCTTTATAGATCTTAAAACTTAATTTACAGTGCAATTGAGTTTTTTGATCTATAAACCAGATCTTTTGTGTCACAGTATCAGTTTTCAAAATGTCCCCCAAACAAATGTGTACATCTGTCATTTACATTTGCTGTAAAATCTGAAATTGCTTAGTGACAGTACTTTTGTTTTAATGGATCTATTATTCACTGTCTTTCGGAGGGTCAAGACTTTCTTGTACCCTGAGAGAGAAGTAACTTGTTGTAAACAACAGCTGCCAGGAGCAGTACAGGGCATGTTTTGGTGGTGTTAGGAAGCTTTCCCATGTCAGTGGAATGTTCTGTGTCCTGTATGGGCAGGTTGTATGAATAGGGCAGACTCCTGAAGTTCCTCTTGTGCTCTTATAGAGGGTGGTTATGGGTGAGGACAAAAGGAAAAGTTTGGACGGATCTCTGTAACTGAGAAGGCAACTGTGCAGTTCACAAGCCCATGCAAATTGGTGGGATTTGGTGTTTGTCAGGAAGTGCAAAACACTAGAAGTTACGGGAATTATGCTGCTCTCCTTTGAGCTGGTGCTGAAAGTTCAGATCTGGGCAGAAGTCCAGGCCGCAGTCAGTCCTTAGTGATGTCTCTAACCACTCATAGCATTCTGCTGGGACTGTCCTTCCAGGGCAAAGTCCTGAAGGAATGTTTTTCATCATGGAACTTAGGCTTGCATCTCAGGCATTTAATTAACATAAACAGAGCTGTTTCTTCCATTGCTCCTGTGCTCTTGCTGTTGGCAGGCATCCTCCTAAGTCTCAACCAGCTTTCCCATGTTCTGTCTGGTTATTTGATCCCTTCCAGTGCTGATACTGAGACTGATTCTTTTCTAAGTAGCCAATTCCATTGTGATTACTTCTTACTTAACCTAATGCCTGCACTGTGATGTAAAAGCATCTATTTTTGTAACTGAAAGCATCACAGCAATTAACAAATTAAAGTCTCTAACTTGATTTAATGCAAGAAATGCTTAAGTTGGGCTAATTTCTGAAAGATTATTGACATTCACAGAATACTGTGGTGCAGAAGCAATGCTTAGAATGCAACACACTATGAAAGCTTGAAATTTGTACCTTTGTTGTAGGTAGATGCTCAAATTTTATACTCTTCTGTATTTTAGTGACTTTTATTGTGTCTTTTTGTATTTAATTTAATTTGATTAAGAAATGAGTTTGTGACAAAAGCTCTAGAGGAAAGAGATGATCTTACAGTGTTAATAATTTTTAATTTTTATTACTCTAGTTATGAGTTTGATTGTCTGGTTTATGTCTGCAGGGAAGTGCTTCACAGGTTTAATGTTTACACCCTCTCCCTGTAGGTTTGCCTTTTGTCACTGCTCCAAATAAGTTTGAAGCTCTTGCAGCTCATGATGCTTTAGTGGAGCTCAGTGGAGCCATGAACACGGTGGCGTGCAGTCTGATGAAAATAGCTAATGACATTCGCTTCCTGGGCTCTGGACCACGCTCTGGACTGGGAGAGCTCATCCTGCCTGAAAATGAACCAGGGAGCAGCATCATGCCAGGTACGGAGAAAACATACAGAGAAAAATGACCTGTTCC
>VWZT01008693.1:525926-536021 GCA_013397055.1 Pachycephala philippinensis | reverse complement strand
CTGGTCCTGCTGGCCACACTATTCCTGATCCGTAGCGCGGTTTTGGTACACTTTACATGTTTTCCTGGTATTTTTGACACACCAGCCGAGCTGCTGTTGTGGGGGCGATTCTACACTGCGAGCAGGCGGTGCAGGCCCAGCAGTGGCTACAGGGGGTTGGCTGGGGGAGAAGAGCATCCCCGACAGTGTGGGGGCTGCTGTGACTCCGTGCTGCCCGAGGGGCCGGTGCCCCGCCGCCAGCCAGCGAGGGCGGGAGCTCCGCGCTGCTCGGCGCTTCCTGCTTCCCGCGGCCCCTCCTCCGCGGGGCGGAGCGGGGCGGGGCGGCCGTGGGGTTCCGGGTCGGCCGGGAGCGCTGCCGCCGCTGCCGGGGCCGGGAGCGACTGCGAGGCACCGCCGCCATGAACCGCTTCTTCGGCAAGGCCAAGCCGAAGGCGCCCCCGCCCAGCCTCACCGACTGCATCGGGACGGTGAGTGCCCGCCCTGCGGCCCGCGGAGCGCTGCGCGGCCCGGCCGCCGCCTCGGCAGAGGGGGGAGCGCCGGGGCGGCCCTAGGGACGCGCACCTGTGCATAGGTGTCAGTGTGTGTGGGGACACTGCGGTGTGTGGGCACAGCGTGTGTGTCCCTGTGTGGGTATGTACATCACAGAACCACGGAATGGCTTGGGTTGGAGGGGATCCTAATGATCACCCGGCTCCAACCCCCGTGCCATGGGCAGGGACACCTTCCACTAGAGCAGGTTACTCAGAGCCACACCCGGCCTGGCCTTGAGCACTGTAATGCGCAGGGATACGCGGTGTGTTTTGGTGCAGCGTGTTTGTGTGTCCGCACACGTACACAGGGATGTACCCGTGTATGTCCATACACCCATGCCTGCGTTTGTGTCCTGTGCCTGGGAGCGCGTCCCATAAATGGGTGCACACAATGAGCATGGAAGGCATGGCTCTCCTTACATCCTCAGGGATGTTCTCAGTATTTCCGTCTGAGGGCTTCTCTGACTGCACTAGCTAACTCTTGCCATGGCAAGTTGTGGCAAGGCAGGGGCAGGAGCAAGAAAATCAGTCTCCCTGTCCAATACAGAAGAGTGTTTTGTCTCTTAGGGGTGAGTAGGGTTGCTGTAGGGTTGATGCCAAAGGTGTGTGCAGATGGATAGATAAGCGAGCTCAGACCAAGTAAGAAACGCTCAGGAAACACGTGGCAAAACACTTGACAACTGTTGTTGTGTTGGCCTGCCTGCAAAGAGGGCTAAGAAAAACTGTTAAGATGTATCTTGTAATTTCGTAGTCTTTTTTTAACTTTAATCTTTATGGGGAAAACTGTAGCATGGTTTTGCAGCTCCTGTTGTAAGCTAATTTTAAGAAGTGAAGAAAGAACACGCAGTTTCTTGTGTATTTGTGTCAGTAAACAAAGGTCGGTGATGGTTGTGGTATAAATGTAGGCTAACTAATCTTTGTCACTGGAACCTGACAACAGAAAGTTTCTGTGAAAAAATCACAGTTTTCCTCCCAGAAGATTTATTTTGCTACCCAGTGAAGAGACTCTGTAAATTAAATACCTAATATTTGTCAGTGCTACCTCCACAAACCTACTCAGTCTCTTGTGTATGCCACTGGCTGGTATGGGGAGAGAGAGAAGTGGTCATAATGTTTGTTGAAAAAGAAGCTGTATTGCTGTTTAGCAGTATTAAGCCCAACTCTAAATATATTTAGTTAGAAAATGATTAAAGCGTCTGATTGAAAATCAGGATTAGCTTTGCCATTGTTGCCAGTAAACAGTTTGGTGGATGACTTGACCTCCAAAATCCATGTGAGATACTGTTATTAGTCCTTTAATTTGCTTCTTTTGGCAATGTAAGTGAAAGAACAGGAAGCCTTGTGTCCCTCACAACAGCTGACTCCTTATTAGTCTGTTAGATGTTTCATGCTGCTTTGCCAGTTCCAAGTTAATGTCCATTTTAGTAAATACCTCTAGTATTGAGGTAAATAAGAAGAAAATTTAGATAGGTCAGCAGTTGGTCTTCTGCTAAGAGCTTGTTCAATCCTAGAGGAGTTTCGGGGTACATTAAAGTGTAATTTAAACAGCTGTTTTGATTTGCAACACTAAGAATTTAGGGTTTTTTTCTAAAAAAAGTCCTGCTGAATGGAGTTTTAATCCTCTTCTAGTTGTTTCTAATTGCACTGTCTGAAAGTTGAACTATTCAAGACAGCAGATGAACCAAAAAGCAGAATTTCAGGTTTATTTTATGCATGTGAGGACTTTGGCAACCAATGATGAGTTACAGCATGGTTTTTAAAACATGAAATCGAGAGCCTGTGCTGGTCAGCTGTTGAGAAATGAAGGGCTGGTTGCAAGCACACCTCTTAAAGGTGGGTCATCACAGGAAGTGTATAAACCACCCTGTTTTGATGCCTTTCAGTTTATTTGGAAGGGATTAAAATTTAGGACATTTCTAAGTAAGCATGGGGAGAAACACTTCCTTTTAGTAGTTTGAAGTTTATGAATTAACTTTTTGTGCCAAGTTATATGCTATCTGATTTGTGAAAGACTTGCTGTCTTTTCACAATAGTGGAGTCTCTAGGATAGGTTCTGCTAAAACTACAGACATGATTAGATTTTTTATCTTAACTTACATGTGAATTATTACTGAAGAGAGTTGTGTGAGATATTAAAAAACGTGTGCTATTTCTTTATAATGTTAAATCCAACAGTTTGGAGGCTCAACTGCTGTTGCTTCAGGGATGTTTTCTGCCTTAGACACATTTTGCTCTACCTTTTGAAAGAGTCAAATTGCTTTTTAAGATCTCTTATCATGTTAGTTCAATGGTAGTTAGCCACTAAATGGCAGTTAGGAAATGTATTTGGTGAGCAGTGATTAATGTAACATTTGTTAAAAACATAGACAACTCTTAGGCAGTAATCATGCCTATGTTTTGGATGTTCTTTCATGTGTAGGCAAGTTTAGTTATCTAAAATTCATTGCACTTAAAGGCAGGGTTTTTTATGCATGCTGGCAGAGCACAGTTGGATGACTCAAAGCTGTCATGAGGCTAGTAGGAGGAAGGATGCACCAGGAAGTAAAGCATTAATAGTGTTTTTACTTTTTCTTCTTTCTAAACTTAGGGTTTTTCAGAGTAGTAAATAGGAAACATAGGAACAAAAATAGTTGTGACAACGGTGTTAAAATTCAGGTTCCCTTTCTTTTGTGTAAATTGGGGCCCTTCTGTAGCAATGAGATGTTCCTCAGTGTGCCTTGTTTGTGAGTAATAGACAGAAGCTCTTCAAGTCCTAATACACAGTCTAGTTTTCTGGATAAATTCGATTCATTCTCCCCTCTTCTGTCCAGTCTCATTTTTAAAAGCTGAGGTCCTGTGTCGTGTGTGTGTGAAATTTTTACGTAGTTAATTGGTATGGGAGGCTCTGTCTCCACTTCCTGCTAGTACTGCTTGAAAGAAACATTATCTAAATAAACCAAATCACTGTTTTTCCCCTGTGGAGGCTGACCTCAAAGATGCAGTTAGCTGATGAAGATCTTGAGGAGGTGCCATGCTTTGAACCTACAGGAATATTAAAATCCCAAATTTTTCTCTTTCTTGCTATTAGTAAAATATTTGGCATAATAGAAAGCTTAATACAAATTTTTCAATGCCAGCTGTGCCCAGGCACTTTAATATCTTGTGTGGAATGTTCATATCAGATGTTCTGCTCGGGATGCCTCTGGCAAATGCACGTTGCTGTCATGGAGTGGGGTTTTTAAAGGGTCATTGAAACACTGAAATGAAAATCCACATAATTGTACGTGCTTAGCCGCACCATTAGCAAGGCAGGATTGTAAATTTGCACTGATCTGTCTTATGCTATAATTGGAATGTCATTATAATCTAATCCCTAGAGAGACTCCTTGGAATGAGAAGTTAATAAGCTTTATTTTGTTGTTTCCAGAGAAATGCTGGGGTAGTCAGTTTACGTTAAAAAGGCCTTTTATGAATTTGTGTATACTGTTAGAACTACCTATACCCACGCTTGGTTACGTAATTGTCATTTTTAACCCTCTTATGGTGAAGGGTTAAAATATATCCCACATGAGAGCTCTGTGGAATGCCAGCAGGGTACACCTAGAAGTTTTCCATTCCACTTTAGTCCGTGGCACTGTGTGTTACCAGAAATTCCTGAATGGAGACCTGACCTGAGTGGGTTTGCAAGGGAGCATCTCAAAATGATGAGAACATGTTACAATGGCAGAGCTTCCTGCAACCTCAGAGTGTTGTTTCTTGTGCTCCTTGTAGAAGTTGTTTCACTTGATTCTGGTTTTGGATTCTCTGGAAAATTTAAGCTGTTTATAAAACCACTGAGTGGTTTTATAAAGAAACCACTTTTTGTTTGTTAGAAACACAACAAAATGGAGCCTGTTCTTTTTATTGTCCCATACCTGAATAAAACCTTAATGAATGTTGTTTTCTTTGTTTTCCCCCTCACGTATTAAAGGTGGATAGCAGAGCTGAGTCAATTGACAAGAAAATTGCTAGGCTTGATGCAGAACTAGTGAAGTATAAGGATCAAATGAAGAAAATGAGAGAGGGACCAGCAAAGGTAAGAATGTTCTATGGAATTTAAGCATGAGAGGATGTGACTCAAACTTCTTGTCATGTGATTTAGCCAGTTCATCAGGTTCTTAAAACTGTATCTTGCCCTACAGATGAGATATAAGATCCTGCAGGATTATTTTTATTAGACATGCATCTTTGAACAGTGTTTTCATTGGTTTTTATTTGTTCCAGAGTGTAATATAATTCCTCTGTGAGAAGTAACTTGTTTCCTTCTTCCTTGTTACCTGAATTAAGTCTGGTAGAGAGGCTGTTTTGTTTGTTATCCTAAATAAAAAGCTCTACACTATGCCTAAACGGAGCAGGGCAACCTGTTTTTTAAGGGGATGAACTTAGAATATAAAATGTATCTGAAATGAAACATATCTGATATAAACAGTATTGTTAAAGTACCTGCTGCAGTATTACTTCATGCTGACCATTAAAATGTGTTAATGAAAGCTAGTTCTGATGGACTGAGTTTGACATTTTATTCTCCTTACTGAAAACATAAATCAGAAGCTAGAAACTGAAAATATTTTCTACTAGAAATTTTGTGTACTCTCCTGTTTTGTTAGTCATTAATGCAGGCCAAATGCTGAATGTAAGTATTGTTAAACTTTTGGCACTAGTATCTGAGGAATCTTTTGGAAAACTTAAATCCAATGAATTAGGTTTAAACAGCATAACCAAGTGTAAAGTCAGGTATTTTTTCCTAATGTAACACTACTGTGTCTTTCAGAATACAGTAAAGCAGAAAGCATTGAGAGTGTTAAAGCAGAAGCGAATGTAAGTAGAAACTTTTCCGAGTTTGTGGTTAATAAAAGGTTGTTTTCTTTGGGGGGCGGTGGCACACTTTCATTTCTCTTTCCAGTACTCTCCTGAGCAGTCTTTAAAGAAAAATGCTGACCAAGTCTTTCAGAAGCATCTCCTTACAGATTTCGCATCAGCATGTTTATGATTTATATGTCAGTACATGAATTTGGATTGGTACAAGATGACCTAAATCTGCTCATTATTACAAATATGTTTGGCTCCTAAACTTTCTGAGAGATTGCCTCATTTTATATTATTAATTGACTACTGTAAGTTGTGTATTTGATGATCTTGCTCTGGTTTACTGGAAATTTACCTGTTCTCTATGGACACCCTTGAGGACTTGAGCAGATGTAGTGCAGGTAATTGTGTCTATGCAGAAACCCCCAAATGGACAGGATAGATGGTCCTGTGGTCTGATCTTGTCTAGTGTACTGTCTTGAAAGTGTCCAGCAACAGATCCAAAGGAAAGAATATCAGAATATGGCAAGTGTTCAGGAATGTTTCATTGGAATATCTCATGGTCCATGAACTGCAAATCTTAGAAGCTGTCTGAGCCAAAGCTCCCATCATCTTGTATTTCATGTCCCTCAGATGAATTGTACCTTTATGGACTCACTCGATTACTTGTTAAGTATTAGTGAACTCTTACCATATAAAATATCATATGGCAAGGGATGCAGTACTTTAGTTCGTTAGATTTTGTGAGGAGGACTGCTTGATTTTGGGCTTTAGGGGTTTTTTTTCTGTTTTTTGACTGTGCTGCTTCCTGATTTTCCTTGGTGGGAGTACTGGGCCCCTCATAATAGGCTACTGTCATATCCCTCAGTCATTTCTTTCTGATCTTGTGGAACAGTAATGTATGCAGTCATTAGTTGTCCAGAAGGTTTTTCATGTGGATCCTCCTTGTCTATCAGACCTCCTGCTTTGCATGTTAGAAGGGCTCATGGTTCATTTTGATGTTTTCGTTCTTTTGTTTAACTTGACATAATTTACACTCTTGATTTGATACAAGTTTAGCTTCAAGAAGGATGATTTCTTAATTTTTAAAGTCTCTCTTTTCTCTGTGGTTAGCCTTAAAGGTTTCCTTTTGGTACCCTATCCTCCCACTCCTCTCTGCCCTCCAGTGTGGAGCCACTGTGGTTTGGATAACCTGCCAACTCTTCCCTTCTCCTTACAGCATTAGTGGGCATGGCATGCATGTCTACCTTATGGTGATTAAACTTTTGCTGTATCCTCACCTACTTTGTCAGTCTAGGCAAATACGGTGTTGCTGTCAGTTAAAACAAAGCTTAGTTCAGGAATAGCTTTGTCAGCTGCA
This sequence comes from Pachycephala philippinensis, assembly GCA_013397055.1. Lineage (NCBI taxonomy): Eukaryota > Metazoa > Chordata > Aves > Passeriformes > Pachycephala > Pachycephala philippinensis. The sequence goes on along the minus strand of VWZT01008693.1, from coordinate 529,307 downwards.
AGTACACACAAATGCATAATGGCCAGATTTTTATGAAGCTGTTTATTCTGCAGTTGTGTATAATAAATGAAAAAACCCCCCCGAATCTGTTCCTATCTTTAGACTACTGCTACTGCTTTTTCAACTCTTAAAACGTTAGGAGTGTTTGTGGTAATAAATAGTGTGGCGTTTTAAAGCCATTATTTTCTTTCTTTTAAACAGGTATGAACAACAGAGGGATAATCTGTCACAGCAGTCTTTTAATATGGAACAAGCTAATTACACTATTCAGGCACTGAAGGATACAAAGACAACGGTACCAGTTTATTAAACTCACACTTGTTTAATTTGTTTAATCAGTGCTACGTTAGATACAAGTATGATGTTTGACTCTTCCAGGTGGATGCAATGAAACTGGGGGTGAAAGAAATGAAGAAAGCTTACAAGCAAGTCAAGATTGATCAAATTGAGGTGAGCTTTTATAGTTTAAATGATTAAAGAACAAAAATAATGCACTGAAATAGTGGTGAGTGGTCTATGTAACTTGAAGGTAAGATGACTGTTTTAGTTCACATGAGTTTGTCTGCCTGATTTATGGGACCACCATCATAATTCCTTCCTGATTTTTCTGGTACTGCACAATCAGTTGTTTGCCTTATTGTACTCATTATTGTTTCCTTGCTGAGCTAATCTTTAATCTCTCCTTTCCTTGCACTTCAGCATAAATGTTAGTGGATACTTCCTGCTATGGCTTTTTTTGTCCTTTTTTGTTTCCCTGTACTAGTAATATGCAGATTAGTCCTTTAACCCCCCAGTTCAAGGTAGTGCCTGATGAAAAAGAACAAAACTCAGAACCAAAGAAACACTAACCAAATGTCAGCAAGGCCTGGCCCTGACTTCAGAAAATGCATAAAAACCCCCCATGAGATCTCTAAATACAGTTTCAAGTATGCTGCACTTCAACTCTTACCCAACGCCAGTGCTGAATTCCTTTAAGTTCTCTTTCCTGTTCTGTTTTTTATATATGGCCTGCATTGTAAACCTTTAGGCAAGTATTGTTTCTTTACTTGTACTCAAATACAATGCCAATAAGTATGCTAACTTATCTTCTAAATTCTGCTGTGACACAACTCATGTTAGTGCTTATTTTCCAGATGGTAGATCTGATTTGTCTAAATTTCATCTCTTTTCTGCTTTTCAAGTATTCTTGTCTGGAATGTGTGTGTCTTGACCTGTATTATTGCTGCTTCAAAAAAATGGTGTATGCATTAAAATAATTGAGTGCTTTGTATTTTGGAATTACTAAACTGAATTTGAGTAAATATGGACCAATTCAAAATGATTCTTGCTTCAGGACATACAAGATCAGTTGGAAGATATGATGGAAGAAGCCAATGAAGTCCAGGAGGCACTGAGTCGTAGCTATGGAACACCAGAGATTGATGAAGATGATTTGGAAGCAGGTTAGGAAGGGGGAGGGTGATTTTTTTAAATTACTGAATATAAAAATCATCATACAGTGATTTTTTTATTTCATTGGTCTAATGCTTTCAATGTGTTTTAAAAAATTTTAACAGCTTTTTTTAAACATTAAAGCTGCATTTGCTTTAAGAGAAGTAACAAGAGCATGAGACAAACAGGAGATACCAATGGAATGCTACAAGGCAGGGAAGAAGGTTCTCTCCTTTGTGTGTGTGTATTTCTGACTGATGACTGATGCTAAATGAGTCTGAATGTAAGCATTCAATATGAATCCTGAGTCTCTCTAAGAGCAACTTTTCTCTTGCAAAAGGAACTTCTTGCAAAATTTTTCAACCAACATAATTCAATTTCAGAACTGGACGCGTTGGGTGATGAGCTTTTAGCTGATGAAGACAATTCCTACTTAGATGAAGCCGCATCTGCTCCAGCAATCCCAGAGGTCACTCCTACAGATACAAAAAACAAAGTGAGTCCTTTGCTCTTTGACAGCAAAATACATTTTTGTTTGTTTTGGATTAATCCCATTTGTGTTGGTTGCTTGATATTTGGGATCCTCAATATTTTGAACAAAAAACTGTGCTTAATATTTTATAGATGTTATTTATGTATTATATGTATGGATGCTAAATACAGACAATTTGAGAATACAGTGCACTGAATGCTTTTAATAATGTTTAAAAGAACTAAAACGACATTTTGTCTCTCTTATCAAACACTGTCAGACTGCCAGTAGAATTTAAGTGTACCATTACAGCTCTAGTCTTAAAACCATAAGAAAGGCTTCTGTATGTTTGCTTTTGGAGCTTTAATGGATCTTCGTAATGAGGAAGAACAGTGATGCTCTTGTTTTGATTCCAGCTGTCACACAGTGGCAATTGCAGATACATACACTTTATAGAAGTAGTAAGGAAGCTTCTGTGAAATGTTCTGGTTGGTGGAGAGTCGTTAATCTGTCACTTCTTCTTCTTCCCTACAGGATGGCGTATTGGTGGATGAATTTGGGTTGCCAAAGATCCCTGCAACATAAATGTTTCAAAAGCACAATGGATACAATGAACTATACTTTTCGAATTGTATTAAGAATCTTTTTTTTTTAAATTCTGGAGAATTTGTCCTTCCAGTGTAACCTTAATATCACTACATCCTAGAATGCAATATGAGTGGCTGGTGGTGTTCTTTCTTTGGAGAAAGTTGTTCTACTACTGACTTTTCTGTTAATGGAAAATTCATCGCAGTTCCCTTCAGTGGAAACAGTCAGTCTGATAGGTTTTGATTTCCGTATCTTATGGACAAAGTAAAACGTGAAGACTAGTGGTGGCTGTCGATAGCTGAGGTTTATTTTGACTTTGTATTATGTTTCTCTTTCTTGAGACTAAGACTATACGTTGCTGCTTACTCTCTGTAAAATAGCTCCCTTATTACTACGCCTGTTTGATAAAAGAACTGAAAGCAATTTTTAAACTACTGCAGTCCTGAGACTTTTATGCGATTGTACTTGTAACCTTCTTGAAAACTGCTCGGGTTATCATTAACTTTATGTATTCTATGGAGACATAAAATCACGTAGATTAGCAGATCCCTTTGTGTGGCGTTTTTGGTGATTGATTTGGTCCGGAGAGCGGGGCGGGGGGCAGCTTATCAGCGTCACGTGCACGGGGCTCGCCAGAGGCGGGGCCTGGTTTGGGATGGGGAGGAAAAGGTCCCGTTTAGGCCCGGCCCGCCTCGGCCGCGTCCCTGCTGCAGTGGGCAGCTGCGCGGCGGTGCCGCCGTAAGAGCAGACCGGGAGAACCAGGAGCATTCCCGCTTTCCTGCTCCGGAAGTGACGCGCCCCGGCAGCGCCGCGGACTGTTCCCTGTGGCGGGGCGAGATGGCGGCGCCCGGAGCCCCGGTGACCGTCACCGTCACTTACAGTAAGCGCCC
>VWZT01008693.1:506294-525847 GCA_013397055.1 Pachycephala philippinensis | reverse complement strand
GCCTGGGCTCCATCCCGGCTGCTGCCGTGAGGCTTCGCTCGTACTGGCCACGGGTTCCCAGTGTCTCCTCCAGCTGGATCGCAGGCGTAGGTGTGCTGCGAGGGTGATAGCGGGAACAGGTGACAGGGCGGCCTTTGCCAGAGGGCGTAGAGCAGAGGTCGTCTGGGGGCGACGAGGATCGGGGACTGGAGCATCTCTCTTAAAAGATAGAGCTGAGGGAGCTGGGCCTGTTCAGCCTCGAGGAGAGATGACAGAGGGGACTTCATTGATGTGATTGAATATCTGAAGGGGGGATGCCAAGGAGATGGAGTCAGGCTCTTCTCAGTGGTGCCAAGCAATAGGACAAGAGGCAGTGAGCAGAACCTGATGCACAGGAAGTTCTACCTGAATATGAGGAAGAACTTCTTTACTGTGGGGAGTGACTGTGCTCTGGTGCCCAGAGAGGTTGTGGAGTCTCCCTCACTGGAGATATTCAAGAACTGTCTGGGCACAATCCTGTGCCATGTGCTCCGGGATGACCGTGCTTGAGCAGGGAAGTTGGATCAGATGACCCCCTGTGGTCCCTTCAACCTGAGCCATTGTGTGAGTCTGTTGTTTCGGTAATCTTCATTTAGAGGAAATACAGTGCTGAAGTCAGCACTGCATGTTAAAAGCAGGTGCTACCCAGTAGTCTTTCTTCTGGTTTGTTGAAGAGGCTTGGATGTTTGTAGCTAGTGAGCTGCAAGGCTGCAACAGAGAGGGGTTTCTTCAGTAGGACAGGTGGGGGCTGACCTTGATGGAATGGGTCACTCAAAGGCCAGCTGACACAGTTGGGCATTTTTTCCCCCTTAAAAAGAAAAACAGGAGGAGGAAGAAAAAGGTGGAGGGAAAGATGGGCTTGTATCTATAAATAAATATAAAATGTTACTGTAAAGAGGTGAGAATAGCTTGGACTCCACAGTTCTTAAAAATAAGATGGGAAACATGGTTAACTGTTGAAGTGGATCTAAGTGAGACAGTAGGAGGAATGAAGAAGATAGTAAAGTATTAAATCAGCAAGATATTCTGCTGATTTTTGTTAGCAAAACTTAGTAATTTTTTTATTGGATTGGTTTTTTAAATTATTGAATAATAAATTCTGCCTTTGTTCCTTTTGCAGTATGTTGGTCACGTTCTTTCCATCTCTAGAGCTTATTGTTTATTTCTGCTTGCTCATTCGTGTTTTCAAATTGTGTTTCACATTGTTTTGTTAAAATGTTTCCTTTATCACCTGGTAGTTTTATTTAAGAGTCTTTGGTGAGGAATTCTGTAGAATAATCTCTTTGAATCATCATGATTCATGTGCTCACTGGAGCCTTCAGAGAGCTCCACTTGATCTGAGGGGTTTTCATTTTGCAAAGATGTCAGTAATTTAATGATATTGACATTTATAATTCCAACATCTTGCTGTTTGCCAACAGCCTGCTTGTCTGAGGGTGTTTTTCTCTTTCCAATTGTTTTTTTTTTTACCTGATAATTACTTTGTTATTAATAGATAGCGAATAGGAGCCTTTGTTCAGCTTGGGCTTTATCTGTCTGATTTACACTGCAGCTGCCGGATGCTGCTTGACCACTTTGCACAAAACATTTTTAGTGAAGTTTTGTGTGCATGAGTCGAAGTAGGGAAAGATGGAAATTGGGGCTGAGAAGTAGAACGCCAGTAGACGCACATGTGTGACTTGACAATCTGCAAGTGTGCTGGGCAGACCCTGGCTGGACATGAGGTGCCCACCAAAGCCACTCAGTCACTCCCCTCCTCAGCTGGACAGGGGACAGAAAATACAGCAGAAGGCTCCTGGGTTGAGAGAAAGGCAGGGAGAGAATGCTCACCAGGTCATGGGCAAAACAGATGCGACTTGGGGAAGTGTGGTTTATTAACATTCAAATCAGAGTAGAACAATGAGAGCTAAAAGAGAAAAAACTACTTTCCCCTTGGGTGTAATTTTCCTCCTCAATTCTCTAACTCCTCCTGCCTGAGCAGTGCAGGGGAATGGGGGCTGTGGTCAGTTCATCACACTTTGTGTCTGCTACTCCTTCCTCCTCATGGGGTGGACTCCTCACACTCTTCCCCTGCTCCAGTGTGGGCTCCTTTCTCCATGGGTCTACAAGTCCCTGCAAGGAGCCTGCTCCAGCACAGGCTTCCCACAGGGTCACAGCCTCCTCTCAAGCATCCACCTGCTCTGGTGTGGGATCCTCCACCGGCTGCAGGTGGATCTCTGCCTCCACAGGCTGCAGGGGCACAGCTGCTTCACCATGGTCTTCACCATGGGCTGCAGGGGAATCTCAGCTCTGGCACCTGGAGCACCTCCTCCCCTTTCTTCTGCGCTGGCCTTGGTGTCTGCGGGCTGTTTCTCTGACACATTCTCCCTCCTCTCTGTGGCTGCAGTTGCTGATGGACAAGTTTGTTTTGCCCCCCCTGTTAACTGTGTTACTGCAGAGGTGCTTCCACCATCACTGATGGGTCCGTCCTGGAGCCAGCTGGCGTTGGCTCTGTTGGACATAGGGAAAACTTCCAGCAGCTTCTCACAGAAACCACCCCTGTAGCCCCTGGTACCAAAACCTTGCCATGCAAACCCAATACAGCAAGAAACTGACCTGTTTCTTAGAATATATGTAGACTTTTTAGAAAAGAAATATTTTGGAATTTTGCAGTAGTGGTTACTTCAAATTAGTGTTGTAATTTACTGAAGCAAGCTGATAAGCTGTGATACCAGTTCTAACCCCTGAGTTGTTTTTTATGGTGATTTCACTCTGCTGTGAATTGACAGTAAAATTTGTTTACAGTCTGCCCAAAGTGGTACTCATAATCTGTAATTAAACTGGTTCTGTTGTTAGACAAACTTGATCTGGTTTTTTCCTCAGTTAATGTTTGTTTGTTTTTTTCTCTCAACTGCTCACCGGCAGAGCCCTTATACAAAGCAGTTGTACTTATCAAAATGACCTTTTGAAATACACTGAGGTTGTGTTTTTGGTTTGTTTTTTTTCCCCTAAAACAAACTGGTAAGAAGGGCTGTTTATGGAAAATGCTTGGGTGAGAGGGGCATAATGTAATTTTAAGCTTAAAATTGCCTTGGAATAACAAATTTTGTTAGAACTTTAAAATTTTTGAGGCTACAATGTCACTTGTTATGTGACTGTGGGAGGCTGGAGCATTTTAAAATCAATTTTTCTAGCACTCTCCTTTGTAAAAGATATGTGCACTTTAAATTAGTGGCGTGAGAACAGTTTTCCTTCTGGTACGTGTTAAGTTCTCTCTTCCTGCAGAGTAAAAAATGTCTGTTTTGATTTCCCTTGCAGCCAGTGGTGGTTGATTCCTGTGGGTGCTTTCAGATTGACAGACCTCAATGTGTGGGAGCAGAGGGTTGTAGAAAGGGGCTGTTGCAAAGCAGAGATTAATAGGCATACTCCTTTTTTTCCCCTAAGAACTACCTCCTGTTCGCATGCAAGTAATCTCAGGGAGTCTGAATAGGATGCTCCATAAGTGGAAGGTGACAGATAAGCTGGGACTTCTCCAAGTGGTTATGTCTGCTTATCTGCAGTATGTGTGGAGAAATAGTTTTCGTACTCTGAGAATTCTCTCTGGTTGGTGGTCGAGATGAAACAGGGTAGACAATGATTGCTTGTTTCTCATGTTTGAGGAGAAGGGAGCAAAGGAAGTGATAAATTGTCCCAGATACCACAGACTCGTGACATCAGAAGTTCCTACAAGTAGGAAATGGGATACATCAGGAAGGTGTGGGCTTTCATGCTTTAGCTTGTGGGATGTCTGGACACCATCTGTACTCTTAAAAAGAGATAGGGAATAATATTTAGCAGGAGCTAAATTATGCCAGAAAAATACACCCGATCAAACTCTTCAGGTTATTCCAATGCAAACCAAAATTTTCAGCTGAGGTCAGTCACTTCGAGAGGAAGGAAGTGCAGTAGAATAATTTGACTGAAAATTATGATTCTACATGAGAACCTGTGATTTGAGAACTTTCTGCATTACTGGTAATAAATACTAGATATGAATTCTCTGTAATATTTTCTAGGTTACAATAAGTATTACTGTTTTTCTACTAGGTAATGAAAAACACAGTATTCAAGTTGCTTCTCAACAAGAAGATGGTGAACCTACACTACAAGACATGGCTGTACTTATTGAACAAGTCACTGGAGTTCCAGTTCCTTTTCAGAAACTGATATACAAAGGTAACTTACAAATATGCCAGATTTCTTATAGATGATCGGCTTTCATCTTAGTCTCTTTCAGGTGTCCATGTTCTGAATGTCTTCAAAAAGACAATCTTGTGCTACTAACTGTACTTTAACTGTTTTTTCCTGTCTCGTTCTTCATTTAGGAAAGTCTCTGAAAGAATTGGAACAACCATTATCAGCACTTGGTGTTAAAAATGGTTGCAAAGTCATGTTGATTGGGAAAAGGGTAAGCATTGCCTTTGGACCTTTTTTCCCCCTTAAACTATCATCATTTTTGTCAGTAAGTCAGCTGCTGAACACAGAAACAAACTGTAGCATTAACCTGATTTTGTATACCTATCCACAGAGTTGAATTCAATCCCATGTTACACTGCAAATAACTGCAGTTTGGTATTTCCTGAAATTACATTATTGACTGGCTTCTGCTTTACATTATTGACAAGACTCTGCCTAATCTGTGGTCAATGCTCATGAACCTTCTGTGCACTGATGACCTTATCTGCTCATCTTATTTTTCTGGTTTAAAAAAAACTTCCCCAGCTGTAGCTACTGAGTCTTGATCATCTGGGTTATTTCTGGTGAAATGATTTGTGGCTGGCTTTGCAAGTCGAGGATGAGGTAATAATCTCGTGATGTAAATGTTGCCTATACTTTAGAGATGATAAGCTGACAAAAAGAAAAAAAAAATTGCACTTTTCCCTTCAAATTAATGTCATTAAATTTGTCTATATGCATTGCTGATTTAAGTATATTTGTAATTAAGCTTTGGAAGAAACTTATTTGGTAGGTATTGAAATACGGAAAGAATAGCCAAAAATAGTGTAGTGTGTATTCTAAACCATCAGAAGCCTTTATGTCTGTATCAGCACTGCTGCTGCTTTTTAGCTGCATTTTATCTTTATTTGTTCCTTAGTTGTGAATGTTGTACTTTTGAATACACAGAATAGTCCAGAAGAAGAGGCTGAATTAAAGAAGTTAAAAGATTTGGAGAAGTCAGTGGAGCAAATAGCTAATAAGTTAGAGGAAGTTAATAAAGAATTCACAAGTATCCAGAAGGTACGCCAGTTTTGTATCACTTTATATCTTTGCAAAAAAGTTTCCTAGGTATATCAGCTTTAAAAAACCCAAACAAAGCAGTTGGAAGGCTTTGAGTAGTCAGTAATAGGCTGCCCCCCTAAAAGTCCAAGAGTCAGTAATAATTCTTAGTGAATTCCAAATGCCGTTTATGAGTTTGCAAAATAGAGACATGGCACTGTTCAGAAAAAGGTGTAAATATTGTTTCTTATGGGATAAGTTATATTCTTTATATCTGGAAAAGCATAAAGAGTTCTTTCAAAGTCCAAAGAAGAAGGTCTATTACTTGTTTATCATTTAAGTAAACTTAACAGATCTTACATTTACTGTGTCAAGAACTGATAAAATACAGAAGAATACAGATTAAGATTGGAGTCCCTATTATGCTTGAAAATGCAGAAATAGTAAAAGATGTTTTCTGCTGTTGGGGATTGACAGATTTTCTTAGGTGAGTATTGTATAGGGTATGGGATAATTTTGTTTTTTCTTCTTCAGGGATTTTTAGCAAAGGATCTCCAAGCAGAAGCACTAAAACAGCTGGACAAGAGGATAAAAGGAACTGCAGAGCAGTTCATGAAGACCCTTGAACAGATTGATGCTATTGTAAGTAACTAACCACAGAAGAGGGTCAAATCCCAACAGAAACTTATTTGATATTTTAATGTAGTAAAAATTTTATTTTGGCTTTGAAAATTAATTAATCTAATTTTTTTCTTTAGTATGCAATACTTGCCCCTGTATGTGTGCAAAAGGCTTCCTGGCAGCCTCTCTTTCTAAATGGTGCCAGTAAAATGCCTGTGTGTGAATTCCCATTCTACAGAAGAGCTTCAATTGGGGCAGCAGCCCATGAAGACTGCGTGAAATGGGTGTCCTCTGCTCAAGCTTTGTCCTTTTTTTTGCTTCTTGGCAAACTTTCATGGTAACAGTAAAGGTCTGGGAAAAAAAAAACCAAACAATGAGATACACTTCATATTTTATACCACAGAGGAACAAGGAGGTCCTGCAGACTGAAGGATTTTCTGGTCAGTCCCATGTGGACTGACAGTACTTTCGTCTGAGATACCTGCATATTGAGGACTGGGTTCTTTCAAGAAAGAATGTACTGTGGTATATCCAAGTGCTTCGCAGTCATTAGTGGATCATAACCTTACATTACATTTCCAGAGTATAATATACATCTTTCTGTATCACGTAGTAGCTGAGAGCTAGGTAAGAATAAGGGTCTTGTACAGAGATAAATAGAAGATTGCCACAACCAGGGTATGTCCATACTCTGTTTCTCTGTCTGCTGGTCATTCTCTGTAAGCTTCATTATGTAATTATGTTGCATATCAAGGATATCATAATATCCTGCTCTGAAGGAAAAATGCTGCTTTTCTTTGGTAGTGGTGTTTTTGGGTCTCCTCCTTGGTACAGTGACCTTTTATTGGGTTTTTTTTTCAGAATGATGCCATGCAAATACCTATAACTGGTGAAATAAATGTAGTTTAATTGTGATGGACACTTTGAAAGAGTTCAGCAGTAGACTAAATCAAAGACTAAGGATTTGAATTGGCCATTATCAAATGCTGTGTAATATGAATGTGTTCCTAGGAATAGTGGGAAGCTTACTAACCAATTTCCTGCTTTTGTGTTGTGAGCTTATGATGACAACCTAGTCTTTGCTGTTTGTTAGAGCCAACAGCTCTAAATACATTTTTAAAAATTGCTGTATTCTGAATACTTTGAAGTCTTCATATTTCTCTTTCCTTTTGTGCCTCATATAAAGGAGAATATTATGCTGACAGTTATTGAATGCTGTTAGACATAAAGACTTCATATAACTGATTTCCTGTATGAAGTGGCAGATTTACTATGTGTTGTCATGGAAATATCCATAAGGTGACAACTGTCTCAATTGGATGGGGTTAAAGCTTGTTTCTGACCCCTTCAATTTTTGATACCAAATCCTATTTAGAAAAAAACTAAGTGCTTGTATTCTGGTGTGCAGTTCTGGAACCCAGCAGGCAGCCTTGTAAAACTGTTTCACTGCTTCCTGATTAATCCAAACTCAATTTCCCAAGTTTACTTTTAATTCTGTCACTTTTTGTGTGGTTTAAACAGAAAACATGCTGTGATGTATCTCCTTATCCAAGATACTCTAAATAGTACTGGACAAGGGATTTTAAGTCTAGTACAATGTTGTAGAAGACTTACAATCAGTGACTTGTTGTTCAGATTTGGGAAATAGTGGAGTCCCTGTGCTTTGTTTCTTGAAGTTTTGTTTCTTGAGAAAGTGGAGCAGCCAGAGCTAAGACTAATTATAATTAATGTCTTTCAAAGTCTGTAACAATTGTTCGTTAATTTATTGTATAAGAGCCTATGACATTGAAAAGTCTTTTTTTTTTTTTTTTTAAATAAGTGAGGGTTTGGATTACTGGTGATTGCAGTTACATTACACGTATTTGTTTCCTTTAATATACAAAGCTGGCTGTGAGATTTGTCACGACAACTGGACTTCTGTGAAGTCTTGCAGATGAAATACGTGTAGGTGGAATCTTTACATAAAAGGTGAGAGTTCAGTGTGCTGGGATTACACCGGGTCGGATGAACAGGCCACCAGCTTACCAAGGCAGTACTGAGCTGTACTGTGGTTGCACAGTATATGGAGGCAGCTGTACAGAATGGTAATGAGGGGTGTGTATGAACAATAAATGGGTTCCACTGGAGTAAAAAATGGCAAATAGAAATGCAGAGCAATGAAGTATTTGTCTGTATTGCAGAATTGGTTTATACAATAATTAGCATTCTTTTCAGTAGCCAAGTAAAAAGCTAACTCTGACACATCTGTTAAATGCTGCTGAACATGTAGAGGTGCTGTTGATTCTGTCAACAGCATGTTAAAAAATTCAGAGGGGAAAAATGTGACTGACTGAGAAGAATGGATGATGCATTGTAGAAGTGGAACATACCGGCAAGCTTACACTATAAATGTTGTAGTTTTTTTCTTTGGCAGAATCATCAAAGCTCATTAAAGTGTCTCAGCTGCTGTGTGTTATTTGGATCACTCAAAACCATACAGCTTGATACAAAATGAGATTTGGTTGGTTACAGAGAGCTACGGGTGAGGAAGCCTGCATATTGTTTTCTCTCTATTCTAGGAATATCACTCTCTTACTGGTAGCAGACAAGCTCATTAATTAGAGGAGCTGAGTTTGGAACTAAATGCTTTTACTAGACACTGTGTGTTCAACAATTGTGAATTTAAAATATGGGATTTGGAAGGTGGAGAAGTAAGTTTATAGTCATACAGTAGTGGGGTGTGAGAGGAAAAATACAGTGTTGTCACTGCCAGAGGTGTGAAAGAAAAGTCTTGAAGGGATGCTTTTGGGTAGAGCCTCTGTAACTTAAGCATTTTAACATAAATGTGCTTAAACAGCTACTGCTTTCACTGCTCCTAAGATTGTAAGATTTTAGGAGCATCTTACAAATTTTTGGTGTTGACACAGTCAGGCATTGCCATAAGCCACAGATCTTAGAAGTTTTCTTCAGGAAGAATGCAGTTGAGTCTTGTTCAACAATTGAAGATTTCTGTCTGTGCATTAGCAGAAGTGCTATTTATTTCATCAGTTAAAACATTTGGTCCAGCAGCAGAAGTGAAAATACACTACTTATTACAAATCTCAGTGAGAAGAACACAGGAAATGCTTTACTTGGTCATCAGACTCAGGTTTTTAAATATCTGAAAAGCTTTTTCAGGAAAAAATGGAAAGTTTTTCTGAGAGCAGTAGGAAGATTAAAATCCACTGTCATGACAAAATGTACTCCTGAACCAGCTCTAGTTTACATGAATGCTTTCACCAATATCGCGGTGTGAGCACTCACTTTGTCCTCAAGATGGTCTCCTATTAAATGGCAGATTTTTTAATCTAGAAAGACAATATTGCAGAGAACAGATTGTTCTAATGACTGAAAAAAGCTTTCTGTTCTGAAATATGAGTCACTGATTTTGGTAACATAAGTTCACGAGAAATCTGTCAAATTGCATCTATCGGTATTGAGGACGTTGATAGTGTTACTGACTCATAATTATGCTCTGTTGGCCCATCCTCCTTTCCTGAGGTTTTTTTAAAATTATAGTTCTTCTGTAGAACTTACCTAAATTACCATGCTGTTCTGATGAAATTTAACTGTCTCCTTGTCTCTGCTATACTTGTAATTGGGTAAGTCAATACCAAATTAACATTTCAAGGATTAAAAGAAAGAAGTATTCTGAAAAAACCCATCATTGTGCCTTTAACAAACATTTCCCAGATGTCTGGAAAGTTTTTCCACTTAAAATGAGAACCTATTACTAAGCTTTTTGAATTTATCTGGATCAATAAAAATATGATAAGCATTTCTTACTATTAGTTCTTTAATCTCTTAGCATGAGTTGTAAACATGAAATCAGAGCTTCAGAGGAAGGTATTTCTAAAGCTCAAGGAGCACTGCCATGTGAAAGGGGAGGTTTTCTCCAACCCTTCCTGTTTGATTTGTGTGTCAGTGCCCCAGGTTAGCTGAGACCCTTGTTCCCCACCAGTCTGTCAGCATCCTGTAATGGGGACCCTTCCCTGAGCAGTCCACTTGATCCGAGGGTAGTTCAACTGACTTGCTTGGGGTCACATGCAAACAGAGAGGCCCCCTTCTGGGCCTCCACACCTTTAACTGGTCTGTTCGTGCCCCAGGCAAGATTCAGGGGCAAATGCCAACAGCATAAGAGGGACCCCCTCCTGGGTATCCACAATCAAATATTTACCTGCTGCCAGTGACTGCAAGTGCCCTTGAAGGACTCACTCAAACAGTTTATGGAATAGCACTCCTTTATTAATACAATAGAAAACTGTGACAGGATTGCTGGTGATAGTATCTGGCTGCAAAAACGTACTTAAAGCAATATACTAAACAGCTCTAATCCCCAGTAAGGGAGTCTTCCCTATTTTTATGCCATTTTTAACTTACTTTTATACTATATTTACATTTAGGTGGAGCTAGAGTGACTCTAGTCATGCATCATGTTCAGTGGGGGGTGGTTGTACTTTGGAGGTGGGTAATGTCAGCATTGCATCTGAGGTGACCTTTGGGGCTGCAGCTATACATTAGTATTGCATCTGAGGGAAACTTTGGGATGGAAGTGGGCATCTGTGATCTTGCCATGATTGCTGGTTCAACAGCAGAAAATCTTTTTCCTTCCTTGAGTGCCAGCTGTTACGGGCTTATCAGCTACAAGGTACCACCACGTTCCCCCTCTTGCAAGGATTTGGACAGACCCTGGCCATGCTGTCTCCAGTCCACAATCTCTCTAGGCCCCCTTAGCATGTATTGTGCGTGGGAAATGCTGACCACATTCCATCCAGGGAGTAGCAGCCACATTTTCTCCCTATAATTTTCCATATTGTTGTAAGTGGGTTGGTAACTTTCCACCCTGCTCCATCCTCCATTTCATCCCCCCTTAGCCTGTATGCTGACTACAGTTTTTGAAACTTTTCAGTTTTCTTTAATTTTACCCTGGGACTTTTCCCTACAAGCATAAAAATTCTGTCATCCCTCAGTGAGGGTAGGATTTCTAGTTACCACTTTTGCATTAAGAAAACCCATTGACAAGTACTGCCATTTAATAATTGTTTTTAAAGAAACTAGTCTTCTTACCCAGTTTACCAATTAGTTTGAGAAGGGCTGATAGTCAAGAAAACCTGCACAATAAAATACTATTTGTTCATTTGGATTTTTGAGTGAATCTAATGAAAAAGCTTTTTGTTAGATGGATGGAGTATCAATAAAAATCCTTTTTTTGCAACTGATTAGAGTTGATGCCATGTGTAGCAGAGTGGTTTTTATTTTTTTTTAAACAATTTGATAACAACCCCAAAATATTTCTAGCTATTACTGCTAGTGACATCCATTGTGGAAGACTGTGTTAATAATAGTGTCCCTTTGGTTCTGATAAGATAGCCACAAGTAATAGCTTTTACTAGCTTTCTTTTCTTTGTTGATTGACTACACCGCTATAAAGTAGGTTCAGGCGTCAGATACTATGTACTGGGATCTGTGGTTTAGGAACCAAAAGAGGAGAACAAAAAGACATGGTGGCAACACTTAAAACAACTTAAAAATTGTTATTGGAAGCAGTCCCAGAACAAATGGAACTTGAGCAGAGCTTAAGGTGGTGTTCTGTGGCAAGGGAGGTGGTTTCATTAAGAGATCAGCTGGGAGAGGGGACAGAAGTTACACGAGAGTCTGTATTCCGTAAGAAGCAGAGCTCAGAGAGGAATGCTGGGTTCATAGTTAAAAGAACACTCAAGAAACAGAGGATCTACAGGCAGGAAAATGTAGATATTTTTTACTGTGTAAACAGTGGTTGATTTGAGGATTTCTTGTATAAAACGTAAGAGATGAGTCTTTGGGGCTGTAATGTGTGAGAGCCTGCAGTGCATCTTGCCAGTTTGTCATGGAGTATAATCATAGAATAGTTAGGCTTGGAAGGGACCTTTCACGGTCATCTTGTCCGACCTCGTGGCAATGCCATCCCATGACTCCAGTGACGGATTTGTCCTACCAAGTTTCAGTAATGGAAGTAGGTTGTAGCTTTCTACTCCAGCCACCATGCTGTTAGGAACCAAGAGGGAAACACCAGTAAAACACCTCAGAGGAGTTGAGGAGTGTTCCCTTAGGAAGGTGACATGGCTGACCACAGCCCAGCTGAAGTGCTTCACGCCAGCACACACAGCATGGGCAACAGACAGGAGGAGTAGAAACCATTTGTCTGAACAATAAAAGAAAAGAGCACCGTCTTCTGATTGTTACAAAAGTTTATGTATTTAAACCTCCCAGCTGGGCTCACATTTTGGCTGAAATGAAACAGATTAGGTTAGGGAAACCTCTGTTCTTGATCTGGAGTTAGGGTGGTTAAAATAAAAGGTAAACTAGTGTGAAACTCCCAAGATTTTTATGCATCTTCACCGGTGAGAACGCAGTGTTCCTAAGAATGTTAACATAAACTTTATATAATGATAATCATCTGTACAGATGGTTCTACCTCTTTAAAAAAAAAAATCAAAAACCTGAGCACCATTCCCCAGTAACACCCCAATTTCACATAGCTCGGAAGGACAAAGCATATAACACTTGTCAGGATGACATACATGAACATAATGGGTGGTAAGAGTACAGAAAATGATGCAGTTTGAATTAAATTAAAAGCTGACACTGTGTAACACTTCACATCTGTTGCCTTCCATGATTACATTGCAGAGATGATCAGATGTACAGCTTAGACTGGCAATGACCGCATTACTAATGATACATTCTAATGATGGCAAGTGATTGAGTTAATGTATTTGTAAGAAATTTGTTCATGTTATAATCTCTGAAAAAAACCGTGAAGATGAAGCTCAGCCGAACAGTTAACACATCACAGTAGAAAAGCAGTGTGTGTAGTCTGTTGCTGTATATTCCTGAAAGCCACATGTAGATTTGCTAGCTCGGTTCTTTGCACTCTCCATGCTGCATCCCTGACTTTTTAATGACTTCTTCTTATATATTCTTTCCTGTGTAATCATTCTTACTAAGCAGGCATGGCATTTTCAGGATGCCTATTCAGAGCATTCTTTGATTATTCCAGTTTTTGCTGTAAGTTTAGTATGTTAATTTCAGCATTAAGCTGCATCAACTTATTTGCTTATTTTACTGCAGAATCTGCCAGAGAATTTCAGTGATTGCAAACTGAAAAAGAAGGGGTTGGTGAAGAGGGTCCAGGTGAGTTTTCTTGGTTTATTTTTGGTGGGTTTTTTTCCTTTTTTTTCCCTCCATAAATGCTGGGCACGTGTATACCAAGAGTTTGTGAAAATGAGCTGTTTAGATTTTTTCAGTGTTTGTTCTTACATTGGAATTTCGTATGACCTCCCTTTGAGAGGTATTTAATAGCTTTATAAAACAGCACACAAAAATACAGATTTTCACAGTTCATGCTGTTTTCAGATAAAGTTTGTCATTTACATTAGGGGTTTGTCTTGTGACTGCGTGACGATGTGAAGTAATTCTGATAACTTGTAAAGACACCAGTATTGATCATTCTTCCTTTTTTGGATCTTGGTGGACTGGAGTAATGACTGAGGTCTGGGCACAAGGATGCAGTCAGCTCTAACTCCTGCTGACCTACTCCTGACCTTGCCAGAGGTGTTCTTTGGAAAATTTAGCTTCTATTGCAATGCACAAACTTTCTATGGAGAGTAGGTCTTTAAGATCTGTACAGAAGAGCAGCTGTGCTGGGGATGGAGGGTTTAATTGCTTTTCTATTGTATGATGCTTGTAAATTCCTAGGCATTGTTTCCTTAGAGACCTTGAATTAAAGGTTTGTTAATAAATGCTGGAATTCACCCCCTGCCACTCAAACTTACATAAAGGAATGGTAATGCTATTTGTTTTACTGCGTTTATTTGTATTGTGCTAACTTTGGTGCCAGGTTGGGCTCCTAAAAGTTGTTTGTGGAAGTACCTTGCATTCATATATGGAGTTGAAACATTTTGCCTTTTACTGTAACCTTATTAAATACTTCCCATTGATGTTTCATATGTTTTTTAGAATAGCCAAATATTTTAGAGGAAGGCCCACCAAGAAGTACGTTGTAGGAGAAATGGTTTTAGTTATAGCTTTCGGGACAAAGCACTTTGTACTCAGTTACTGAGAGAGGTTCAGAGAATGCAAATGGAAACAAAGTTGATTGCTGGTGTAGCTGTGTTATGTGGGGTTCTGAACACGCTCTTGATTCCATGTGCCTAACCAAGGCAGCAAAACTTGTAATAGACTGGTGGCTGTTATAAACTTTGTGGAAGCTACTGGATCTCCACTCTTGGGTGAAGTTACAGCAGAAATAAGTGGGGCTTTGTATAAGAACTGCTGTTAAAGCATTAAACTGACTTTGTTGAGCAGAGATCAGAATTATTGATGTGCTTTGATAGGCACAGCATTATGCAGCTGTGGGTTATGAACCCTTTGAGGACTGCAGAAGAATCCTAAGGGGTTTCAGACCAGAGCTGTCAACAACAGTTTGTTTCTCCAGAGCAAGAACAGGGAAACAGTGGCAAGTTATGCTTATTATTCTTAAGTATCCATGAAAGCAAGGGGGAGCCATTAGCTGCCTTCTACTGCTGGCAGTCACACATCTTCTGGAGTGGGGAGGTAAATATAAAACAGTAGCAGCCAGCAACTGAAGTTGTTACCACCTTCACTTTTTCAGCACTCAAGTTCTTATAGATGTGAGCTGGTGACACCTCAAGGGATTGGTTGGAAACAGATAATTCAAAGCAGTGTGATAGTTGAGGAACATTCACGTGGCACAACGGTTTGCTGCTCTAGAAGGAAAGCTCTTTCTCAGTGTCATTTTAATGTAAATAACATGAAATAACTGGTTTGACTGTCAGAGAGTCTGGTGCAGACATAGTAAAAACAAGGGCAAGACGTGAATAGCTAATGGGAGAACCTTTCTCAGAAAGTGCATTGTACTTACATACCTTGGGATTGGCCTAAAACAATTTATTGGCTTAAAGTGGTGGCGTGTTGTGCTATGTACAGGACGAGCAAAGTGACCAGGGGCTGCTGGCTCCTAATTGCTCTCTGTGCGTTGCGCGACTTACGAGAATCCATGGGCAGGTTCTAAGAAAGCTTAAGGTGCTGTGGACTGCCCTTTTTGGAAAGGAGCCTTCTGTCTTTCGAGGAACACCAGCTACTTACAGATAAAGATGAAGGTTCAATGGTGCCTTTTAGTCTTAAGAAGTAAAGGTCTTGGTTTAATGAAAGCTTCTTTTAAATTTGACTGAGCAGGTTTGTCCCTTCCAGCCTTGGCCTCTGAAGTACATGTTTTAGAAAGGAGCTTAGAAGTCATGCTCCAAACTGAATGAAGCACTAACTTGTCTGAACCCTTATGTTTTTTATTGTTGTTTATAAACTTCAGATCAACTGAAAATACCTCAGCATCAGGACTGGTGATGATGGGCAGCCATGCTATTGCCTTATCCAATGTCATGTTTCTGTTGGGTTCTGGGTAAATCCAGGTATGGATAAACTGTTACCAAACCAACTGGATAGTGGTTGTTGAGATGACATCTTCAAATTCATGATAGAAACTGCAGTTTTCAGTTCTTCAGAAGCACCTCCCGCTGTCAAATTGTGTTTCCAGTAACATTTGTTTGTTTCTTATTCTCAGGTTTTTCTTGCCCAGTGTGATACCATTGAGGGGAATATTGGTCAAGAAATGGACAAGCTACAGTCAAAGAATTTGGCACTGGCAGAATGAGGCATCGCCTTACATAATTAGGAAACATAATTGCTCTATGAGCAAGAAGGAAAGTTTGCTCTTTGTTTTGGAGCACATATCCAGCTTCCTTTCTTTTTTTTCCCCCAAAGCCCAGTCTGTTAGACTGGTACCAGTCAATCATTTCTTGCTGGTTGTCTTGTTTGCCGCTTGGTTAGAACTATTATTTTGAAAAGAAAATCCTTCCTGAAGAATGGCAGAACTAATCTTTGTGATGAATTGTGTATCTTATGGACGATAAGATAGTTTAGTTAACTAAGTTATGAAGTTTTCAATGGTGGGCAATTTTGTCTGATATATCTTTGAATTTATTTACAGCTCGAATCAAAGAAGGTCTATAATAGTACAAGTGCCATAAGTTGCAGTTGTAGGACTTCAGCTTGATTGAAAAAGGCAAACTGAGACAACATCTGGGAAAGTTGAACATTCTAGTAGACAGTTCAGAGCAATAAAAAACCCTACGCATTTGTATCTACTTAATGTTTGTATGCATTTATAAATATAAGAAAGCTTGACTATAAGGGAGTCGTACCTATTTTAGCCTTAAATTGTCATAATAAATGGAATGTACTGTAACATGTATGGTACTTAATTTTGAGTGGTGCTTTAAGTTGTTACTGAGCTCCTTGATACAGACGTATGTTTTTTACATAGATTTCTGATGTACTGTGGTTTTTATAGATTATTCGTATTTTTATTATTTGTGTTCTGTCTTGAGTTATGTTGAGAAATGAAATGAGATTACTCATGCTGCTCAAATACCAAGGGTTCAGTTCAAGCAAGGTATAACTAAGGAGCTATTTTGAAAGGGTTTTTTTTTATACTTTTTTCTGATTTTAGTGAATTCATGATGCTATATTTAATGGGAAAATGCAGTGATTATTTCCAGTATGTTAAGGCAATCAGTGAATTTTTATAACGTGTTGCAAAGAGACACAGCTTTACTTTAGCAATGCCATCTGTGTGAGGGTTATGACTGATTCTTGCAGTCAGATACGTGCCGTGCTTAACCTTCTGTGTTAGGTGAGAAGTCAGCTTTTGCAGGAGACAGAAACTTTGAGTGGGTGCAGCCAACTTTGCAGTGGTTGCTCAGAGGCTCTGACCAGCCTGTGGAATGTGTAACATAAATGTATAGTAGCTGCTTTTTCGATGCTGCTCCTCGGTGGGAGGTCAGCCACGTACACAGCAGCTGGCAAAGCAGGGACTGGTAAGGAGCCTCTTTCTGTGCAAGAAATAAAGCTCTTTCATCCCAAATGAGTCAGACTGAGAATGTTTAGAATTGGCCCTTAGGTAGTGAGCCGTTATCCATATCTTTTAAAGTTAGCTGTCCTTTCAAGGTAAAAATAGGAAATGTATGTAAAAAGATCTTAACTTCTAATAAGTTATAAAGCTTAAATAATACCTAAAGTGTTATTGTTACAGTATTGTCTTTGATGTTCATAATTGGAGGATTTTTTTTTTTTTTTAGTGAAAAATGCCATTGAACAAATGAAGTGATAGCCATGCATTAGAAAGGGTCACTTGTATTCTAAAAATGCTGGTTGACCATACTAAGATTTGAGTTACCATGTTTTTTGCTGTTAACCAGTTACTCCAAGCTTATATTTTTTCCTGATGAAATTCTCTTATCAGCATCTGTGGAGGATTTCATGGTCTAAACTTCTAGAAACCTTATCTGTTATGTTAGGATATGGTATGGTAGGACCGTGGAAGTTTTTTCCTAGGCTAACTGGTCTGGTCATGCTGCATTTTCCCAGCACTTCAAGGTTAAGAGGAGGAAGCGTTGGTTGTAGTCATTTTTGTAAAGCCCTGCCTAGCCTGTGGCTGCTTCTGGACCAGATTCAGCTGACTCTTAAACCACCAGCAACACTTGCCTAATTCAGGGAATGCAAAATCAGCCGCTTTCCTGTGATGGAAAGGATCCTCACCCTCCCAAATGTGGGTTCTCTGATGCGTTGAGCTTTCACAGGTGGACGTACAATAAGCAAGTATCTTCCTGTGCCCATGGAGAGAACTGGGAGCTGGTCATGGCTAGGACTGTGTCCGTTTCTGCTGTTCCTGCGTAGTTCTGTCTCTCAGGTGAGAATACTTACAGGCAGACATCGTCTTCCCAGCACTCTTTCTCAGAAATTGCTGCTTCCTTAGATGTGCTTGTGCGAGTACATCCTCAGCCTGTCTCAGAGCAAGGTGGATTAACTTTAGGATGTTCCATAGCAGATCTTGTGATGATCTGGTACTTTGAGGCAAAGAGAGTGATGGTGAACCGCTCCCACCAGCACATCTGTACTCAGCAGAGGGTGGGTCTCCTGAGCCAAACCTACCTTGCAGTGCTAAGTCGTTTGGTTTCTAGGACAAAAGTATGTGTGTGAAGACCAACTTCTGCAGTGTAAATTTTTTTGTCTTCCAAATATAAAAATGAGTTGATTTGTTTTGGAAAACAGGTGGTTGTATTTAGAGTTATCCAAGACATTCTAGAGTGAATTGACTTTTATACTTAATTTTGGAGAGGGGAGTCGTAAACATTTTTTTGTCATAATAGCCTTAAATTCAGTAAAAGGAAGCATCTGTGCTTTTTAAAAGTGCAGCAGGCTGCAGTTGTGGGAGGAAGGGGAAGGAAGAGGAAATTCTAAATATTCTTCAGAATTTGTAAATATAAATAATCAAGCTTAAGCTATAGTCTCACTGATTCTGTAGTCCAGGTGTACTGTGATACCTGTTTTGCTACTGAATCATTTCCTCAGCCCAACCATCTGCCGTGGTCATGTCAAAACAGAAGTTACTCCCTTTTGCCTTAGTTGCACTTAGCCCATTGTCTTCCTCCAGTTGCTGTGTTGCTCTGGCTGTGTTTACACACCTTGGACTTGCCATCCTGGCAAAATGTACCACAGGATTTGTCTTTTATCAAAATGGAAATTGAATTGCACACGCCCTTGGCCCATTTTCTCTCCCAGATCCCGTGGGCTGGTGTGAGATGAACCAAACCTGCCATTCAGGGAACTGTGGAGCCTGGAGCCATGGGATGGGTTGCTCTCTGGAAACAGCACAAAATTATAGTGGCATCCTCTGTGACCAAGTCCTCTGGAAGGTAATGTCACTGTAAGCGTGGAGCAACACTTTTTGACTTCTAATGGACACTCGTGGTTTGGAGTGGAGCACTTGACACCATGGAAGTTGGCACTAGATTTTTTTTTTGTTAACTGACGTTATTGTACTATGATAAATGAAAAGATAAAAATAAAACACAGAAAGTTGTCTGCTGTCCTTGGTCATGTTGTAGTCACTACATTCTGTGTTTGGGCCGTGTTTTAGCGGGGAAGGTGCCCACTGCTCTCGCTGGTGCTGCCGTGTGCGCTGTGCAGGGCAGCGGGAGGCACTGGGAGCACCGTGATTTGGGGCCTCCAGCGCTCCCTGAATTGGCAACGAGACAGAGCTTTAAAAAAGCTGGGTTTTTTTTTTTTTTTTTTTTTTTTTTGAGAGCACTTTGCACAGTTGTGTTGTACACCGTGCACTGGAAGAGATTGTCCAGAGAGGGTGTGGAGTCTTCCTTCTTCAGAACTGTCTGGACACAATCCTGTGCCATGTTTCTGGGATGACCCTGCTGGAGCAGGGAGGGTGCACCAGATGACCCACTGTGGTCCCTTCAACCTGACTCACTCTGTGATTCTGTGGTTTCTGGATGCGGATGTATGGGATGCACTGTTTATTATTTTTTACTGATTTGTGTGGTTTGGCGTGAGCGCTGGGGTTATAGGCGGTTTATTATTATAGAGACGTGTCCCGCAGCTGGACTGATCTCCCCGCCGCGTTCTGTCGGTGCTCCAAAGCCTCGGCCAAGAGCCATCCCGACGGCGGCGGCGGATCCGCCTCTCCGCCTGCCCCTCCCTTCCCGGCGCGCTCCCGCCGCGCCACCCCGCGCGCCCCCCCCGCCCCCGCG
>VWZT01008693.1:487481-506233 GCA_013397055.1 Pachycephala philippinensis | reverse complement strand
CGGCAGGAGGAGCTGCGCCGCCTCATGCGGGAGAAGCAGCGCCAGAACGCGGGCAAGAAGCGCATCGACTCGCCCTTCGCCAAATATCCTCGGCACCGCGCTCCCTAGAGCTCGGCGGGGAGGGAGGGAGGCTGGGAGGGATGGATGGAGGGAGCGGGTCCGCGCCCCGCCCGGTGTTTCCCTTAACGCGGCCGGCACGTACAACAGCCTGGGGCACCTGAGCTGCTCCCTGTGCAACGCGCCCGTGAAGGGCGAGCTGCTGTGGCAGACCCACGTCCTGGGCAAGCAGCACCGCGAGGTGAGCGCCGGTGCGGAGCGTGCGGGACTCGGCCGGGCTTTGTTGTTCGGGAGCCCCGGGACAGCGCTTGGGAAGGGGAGGGATTGGGGAGAGGCCCCAGCGCCGGAACGGGGCCTGGGCTTCGCTGCTCCTGGCTCTGTGCCGTAATGGGAGCAACGGAGCGCCCGCCGGGATGAGGGGGAGTGTGGGAACAAGCCTGGCTGTTCGTCTGCCTTCTGGTCTCTTAAACCTGTGCAGAGATTGAAAAGCCAGCGCTTAAAAGCGGGTCCCGTGTCTTTCAGGGGTCCGCTCCTCAGGTGAAGCAGTTCCCCCAGCTTTTGGCTGTCACTTGTTTGCAGCTCGGACTTGGAAACCCCCCCAGGCTTGCTCTGGGACCTGTGAGCTGTCAAGTGACAGCTTATGCGGGGTTAGGAAAATAAGCTTTTTTTCTTTGTAATTTAGCAGTAAAGATTAAGAGCTTGTAAAGCATGTCAGGGAGTTTGTAACTTGGATGCAACCCTAATTTTTTTTTTTTATCCTTTTAAGTTCTGCTGCTGCTTCTTAGCAAAAACTGAGAGATTATGTTTAATTTTACAAGTAGTGAGGAAAAGACCAAAGGAACGGAGGGGTTCCAGTTCATTGCCTGCATTCAGACAAGATGAGTGTGGCAAGGCACGATGACATGTCTTCCATGCTGTTAAAGTGCCGTGTTTTAAAACATTTAATATTCCAGGACCTTAGAATGAATCCAGCCTTCCTGCTCTTTTCTCCAGTGCCTTACTGCTGTCAGTGTCACTGCTCTCAGTCTTTTCTTTCTTACTGGTACAGCCTCCCTTGTGTGAGTATCAGTTCCTCTTCCTCCATGTCACATCATTCCAGAGGCTGACAGAAGCACTGGTCCTTGTTTTGGTACCTGCAGTGTCTGTTTCAGTGATCTTGTTCTAGAAAGGTATTAGCTCACTTTGATGAGCTGTTGTAAAAGCACTGTATTTTAAGCTGCAATCCAGAAGTTACTGCTAGTAACGTGTCCTGAATTTGTATTTCTTTACAGAGAGTTGCAGAATTAAAAGGCACAAAGCAGACGGCCACTGGCTCAGCTGCTGGCACATCGTCTCATCCTGTCAAGAGAAAAACAGTTGAGACAGAAAATACAGACCTAAAGAGAGTAAAAGGTAATGAGAGAGAAATGCTTTCCAGAATCCATCCATTTTACATCTTGACTGTTTTTGTTTTTTTCCTGTGGAAGTGAGTATGAATGCACCAGACTGTTGAGTTAATGTCAGCCCGTTGCTGCTGAAAAGGGAAGAAGTTTGCTTGCTCTTTCTTAGTGAGTTCCGTGTCAGGAGAAAACAGTTCTTTTGGAAGTTTACCTGGTTTTCTTCTGGGTTATTGGGTTAAATTAGGTCATGGAGCTGAGGGCTTGGCCCAAATAGAGCAAGAAGCAGTGTAAATTAAGCAGTAGGAGCGCTTGCCTAGGAGTGATGTTATTCCTTTTCAGTGGGATCAAGTCACTGGTTTACCTCAAACCATGTGCCAAAGTTCTTGCCAAAGCAAAGACAGTTAATTTTTTCCCTTGGTGCTACCAGACATGTAAAAATATGAGATATGTTAAATATGCATTTGGGAGCTGTCATAGAAGTCTGAGGGATATTTCTTGTAAAAGTGTGGATTTTAAGAAGTGACTCTTGACTGTTGTACAGGTACAGATGAAAAGCCACACACGTCTTCGTCTGGGTAAGTAGATCTTGTTACTACACGTGAATTTTTTCTAACTACCAACGGCTGCATTCTTGCCCAGCTCTTCCTTGTCTCTGCTTCCTGGAGAAGGGCAAAGGTTCAGAGAGTCAGCAGATCCCTGCTTCTGCCCATTTTCTAAGAGAGTTGTATATTCCTGAACATGGCAGCATCTTCTTGGGTGGGGATAATTGTATCAACTCTTAAGAGTCTCTGAGAAACCAGGGTTTTTTTTACTGTCGCTGACAGACTTTTAAGGATTGACATGTGCTGTTACAGAGTTTGAATATAACTGTTCAAACTCTGTAATAGATTGTAGCATGTACTCTAATAATTGCTGACATACTACAGAAGAGGTGGCAGTCTGAAATTAAGACAAATTTTGCATGTATTAATTAAATGATATTTATTAACAAAAACTACTAACAAATGTCATTGAGAGATCTTCATTAGGATGGTTTTTGTCACTTATTTCATGTAAGTGCATATGCTGCAGTTGAATTTTTACAAATATAGGACTGTATTTGACTTCAGGGGTTTGGGTTAAGCATCTCAACTGGCACTGTAAATTTCTGGTGGTATTCAGACATCTTTGCAGGGTTGGCAGATGTCAGGTGACACCTCTGGGTCTCCTCTACACTTGACAGGATAAATTATTATCTTGCATAGGTACCACGTGCTGTTTCCTTGTAGGAATTTGAGTTTGTGTGCAAAATTAACACTTGAGAGGTTTGTCCATTGTTGAACTTGTTGGTATGATTAGTTTAAAATATAATGTGGAAAAATATTTTGCTTGAGGCTGCAGCTATTCTCAGCAAATCTGTGTTTTCTCATTGCTGAGCCTGTGTGGCTGTTCTAAATTGCAGTCCTGGACAGCAGTAGGTACCCAAAATAAATAGCAAATTACTTAGTAGGTGGAAAAAGAATTACTTTCACCACCATTCCAATTTGTTACGGGTTATTTTTATTAATGTTTCTGACAGTGAATATCCAAATAGAAAAATGGATATAAAATGTGTTTTTAGAATTACCCTGGGCATTTCTGGGGAACTTAAAATGAGAGCCCCGAGTGTGTGCTGCCCTCAGACAGTGGCTGTGTCGGCAGCTGTGCAGGTCAGGGTGTTGCTCAGTATCCCACAGAGGGACTGGGCTGCTGGTGCTGGACTGGAATCACTGGTGTGAAGTTTCAAACCCTTGTGTTGTGGGCTCTTTACCAGGCTGCCAGCAGATTTTTTTGATGGAGCGGAGCAAGACAGCGCCAAGGTGCAGCTTTCCAAAGGCCCAGCTCCCAGTTTATTGTCAGGGAATTACGATGACGACAACGACGATGAAGAGGAGGAACAAGAACAATCAAGCAAATCTTCTGTTGTCCATAAAACTGAAATCCCACCTCCAGCTCAAGAAGTAATAGCTAATTCTCTGCCTGCAGGTAATGCTGGCTGAAATAGTAAGTGATTTAGTGAGGAGAACCTGTGATTTAACTGATGATGGAAGGTTTTTATTTTGTTTTTCTAATTATTGCCATTAGGTGGTAAGTAATTAGGTGATGGTGAGGGTGTGTAATACTGGAAGTAGAGAAAAACTAGCAAAGAATCTCCTTTTATTATGTGGTGGTTTCTCAGTCTGCTTATTGATTTTATGTTCTAATTGTTTGAGGCTGTCAAGGGAAGTAATGTCTGGCTGTTCTTCCCTTGATTCAGCAAGGTACTAACTGAAATTCCTGTTTAGTAAGAATTTGAGGAAAATGCCTGAACAGCTGTTCTTTTTGTCATAGACTTCTGTCCTTTCCTATAGACTTTTTTGACACCAAAACTCCAGCTGCTCCTATAGTTTCCCATTCAGGATCCATACAGAAAGCAGAGATACAAGAGAAGGTAGTAGAAAGGTAAGCAGTCAAATCAAGTATTGATAGTCTTAGGAATTGTAAATAAACATTTATCTTCCAGGAAACAGAGACTGCGAGCACTTAGAAATCTTAACTTATTGTTAAGTTGCATTTGGAATAGTTTGTATATATGTCAGCCTCAGGCTCTATTTAATAGCATAAGGAATCTTGCACCTTAGGGACAGGAGAAGAGATGGAGCAGTGTCATACAGAGATGTTAGATATCTCTCTTTGCAAATTTTAACACAGGGTACTGTGGGAGCTTAGTGTCAACCACTGCTTTCCACTGTTTAAAGAAAACTGCTTGTTCTGTAGTAAGGGTTCAGCTCACTCGAGCACTCTTTTACACAGTGCTTTAGCCTTTCTGAAGTAGCAGCTGTGCTGTTACAATGTTTGGGTGTTCAGCACACTGTAAAGAAGAGTTTAAGAAGCATAAGCTGCAGCTCTTGTTTTAACAGTGAGATTTAAACCTTTCTGTGCAGTTCCTTCAAACTGAGGAAGGACTGGGCTGAAGGAGGAAGTTTTGATGGTTGTAGATGAAACTACGGGCTTAAAAAACTTGCTGTTTCTACATACTTACATACAAAGGATTATGGATTTCATTCTTGACTGTTTTTAACTCTGCAATAAAGCAGATTGTAAAGTGTTAACTTTGGCTGATATTAATTAAATATTTCAGGAAAGAAAACACTGCTGAAGCTTTGCCAGAAGGTTTCTTTGATGATCCTGAAGTGGATGCAAAAGTAAGTGATCTACTCGTTTCATGCTACTGGATTTATTTCTGCCAATTGTAATGATTTTCTGAGTAGTAAGGATGCTTTTCCAGGTAATCAGTCATACTGGAATATAACTGAATTATTTAGAATAGAGAAGACTATTTCAGTTGGAAGCGACCTATAATAATAATCTAGTCCAACTGCCTGAAAACTTCAGGGCTGAACAGAGGTTAAAGCTTTTTATTAAGGGCATTGTCCAAATGCCTTTTGAACGCTGACAGGCTTGGGGCATCGGCCACCTTTCCAGGGAGCCTGTTCCAGTGTTTGCCCACCCTCTTGGTAAAGAAATGCTTCCTACTGTCCAGTCTGAACCTCCCCTGGTGCAGCTTTAAACATTCATTCTGTATGAATTAGAAAACATGAAACGGATGGAGGTGGGCAGAAAGAGCTTGTTAAAATAATCTCTTGAAAGGTGTTTTTGATTGTGGTTCCTCTGCGGCTCTTAAAGAAATGTTATTTGTTGGTTGGAATGCTGCACTGAGATTTGGACACTCTCTACCTTTATTTCTGTGCGTCATCCCAGTAAAAGCATTTCCCCTAATTTGTATGTTCAGTTTTGCTTTGGAAATGGGAGTAAGATAACAGTTCTATGATGTCCTTTGTGAGATCCTGCTGAAAAGTGTTAGGGGTTAGTGTATGACTGATGGGGCGCATCCTGTTGGAATGAAAATAGCTCCATTATGGCACATGCTGTAATCTGTGGTACTGGTTACGCCACAAGAGTGAACTTGGTCTGGAGCCCTCTTGTCTTTTACCACTTTGGGGTTTTGATGCTCAGAAAAGAAAAGAAATGTGGGTATTCAACTTGTTTCTCAAAAAAACCCCCACAACCAAAAATCTTGAAATGGTGATCAAAACATTCATACTTCTTTCAACTTGCACAGTGCCAAATGATGACCAAAATAAGCACTGATCTTTGAAATACAAATCTTTTTTTGTTTTATTTTGTAAAATTTGCCACAGAATTGATGGCTTTCTTGCATTGTTTATCGAAATACAGTGTTGCAGGCTTGAGTCTTTTTTATTTTCCTTGAGTGTATTTCCTTGTTCACACAGTGAACTGCTGGTGTATTTAAATTTCATTGTGAGGCCAAGCCATGACATCCAATTTGGAGACCTTCCAAATAATGCTTCTTCATGTTCAGTTAGTCCCACTGGCCCAGCTAACAAGCTTAGGTGTTTTATTTGCTCTGGCAAGATTCTTTTGGCACCACTCATGCCCACGTGTTGCCATATGTGAATAGTTTTGAATACTGAAAATTACTGAAATATTGAAATATGTAGCTCTAAAAGCCACGCTTTGGCTGTC
Organism: Pachycephala philippinensis; assembly: GCA_013397055.1. NCBI lineage: Eukaryota > Metazoa > Chordata > Aves > Passeriformes > Pachycephala > Pachycephala philippinensis. Next base: position 500,252 of record VWZT01008693.1, on the reverse strand, counting down.
GGGGTTTTTGGTTTGGTTTGGTTTGGTTTTGTTTTTTGTTTTGGTTTGTTTGTTTTGTTTTGTGTCTGACTAATTGAAGTATAAAATTTTTCGAGTACTTTGTTTCATTATGAGTTGGGAAGCTTGTATGAAGTGGGAATGCCTGGCAGGCACAGGAGAATCTGCTTATGTCTGTGAGGACACTGGTTAGTGACCTTTGTTCTGATTATTGCCTCCACTGATAAATTTACAAGTGGTTACTTGTTCCAGTAAGCTCTTTCTTGAATTGCTTGCAGAGGCTCTTCCTTTTAATCAGCATTTTCTGAGTGTAATACTCAGAGGAAGGAAAATGTTTGTGACAACAATTATACTGAGGTGGCTGCAGTGGTTCTGTGTTGGAATCATACACAAAATAATTATTTTAAGAATTAACTGGGCATTTGAAAGGGAGATTGTGGGCGTGAAAAACGTTTGTTATTTGCATCAGGTATTTGTAAAGCATATAAGTTCTGGATTAGATAAATATTTCAAGAAAAAATAATAACTTCAGTGTTTAAATTTATTGTAAGAAATACAAATAATTATGAATTACAAAAGACAACCACAATGCATAATAACACAGTACATACACATATGATAGAAATAATAACAACAGAAAAATGAAATGATGACTATTACTTCCCAGCATGAGTTTGCTTGGAAGCTTCTAATTTATTCTATAAACTTAATTCATACTACTTGATTTTGTGTAATCACTCAGGAACAAAACGCACCAAACTGTTGTCTTTACTAAGGTGATGACTGATGTGTCACCAAAAGAGCAGAATGAATAAAGGAAAAATAAAACAAATGCAAAAAGATGGTGTCATGAATTATTATATTCAAACTGCTTAGTTCTCCTAGCTATATAATTTCTACCCAGTCCTGAGTCAGGCATAATCTGTCCTCTAAAATACATTATATGCCACATCTTCCAGTCTTGAATTGTGGAAGTTTCAATTACACAGGTAGACTACCTTGTTTATTTATTTGCATGAAAAGCACAATCTGGCTTTGATTACCTTGGCTGTAGATCTTAAAACACATTCTTACCACTACTACTTTTTCAGACTTCATGTCTTAGTACTTAATGCCATCTACCACAGAATAAAAAGCTTTGCATGTTGTTAAAATTGGTTTGTAGCTGTACAGTTTCTTCTGTTAGCCAACAAAATTAAACTAGATTTGAAATACAGTCAGGCTACCTAACACCAGCAGAATAGTGACCGAAAACTTTGATACTTTACATTATGCCAAAGGCAAACAATTGACTGCTTTTTGGCTTGTGAAATGGCTACTGTATGCAATTGTACAGGCAGCTTACAGAAGAATGTGATAGTTATCACCTGACACAGTGAAATGACAGACCATCAAAGTCACTTTTGTTACTCCAGACATTCCACACCAGCCATTCTTAGTCAATAATTATTGTTTAATGCTGCAGTCACGGATGTTGTTTTAATCCAGGAGTAGAGTCAGATTTTTCCTCTGAAACCAACGTGCAGATGCACTCTCTCACTCATATCCATTACTTAAACTGAAGTACATCAACCAAACTTTTCTGGTAACACAGCATAATTTTTCCTATTTCTTCTGTTTTTTTTTACAGTGCCCCAAAAAGTTGTTAGACTTAAATTGTTATTAAATTACAAATTTTCATGTTCCTTAGGTGAGAAAAGTTGATGCTCCAAAGGATCAGATGGACAAAGAATGGGATGAATTTCAAAAGGCAATGCGACAGGTCAACACAGTAAGTAATGGAATCTATATTTATTGATTCTAAATACTATACACAATAAGGAAAACAACAGTTTCATGCAGCTCTGCAGAATGGCTGACATCTGCATTTGTCAGCTGTTTGTTTCAATGCAGTGTGTGGTTAAATGCACTTTATAAATGAGCAAAGGGTTCCTCATATTTTCCACTTAAAGGAAATGACGTTGAAAAACTTTCAATCAAGATGCAGTCATCGTATGTATCTAGTTACATTTGTTACACTGTATTTTATTTAAATACTATTTAGCTAGTCTGTACCAGTGTCCTGAATCCAAACAGGACACAATTGTGGGCTCTTCTTTACGTCTAGAGATATATTCATATTTTAACTTTTAAAAACACAGAACAAAACACTACCCATTCGCCTGTCTTTTTTAAAAAGTATCTATGAAGTGTAGGTAACCCGGATTTCATGTTTAATTTAAATGTACTGGAAAGGAACTCCAAAATCTGGGAAAGTGACAAAAGAGTTTGTGTGTGAGACACGTACATTTGCCACATTTTTTCTTTACTTCCATTTTTCACTGTTTACCATTGCATGGAAAGTCTTGCTGCAGGTGTTTATCTGCCCTTTCGTACAACATAAAACTGTACTACAGATACCTGGTGTTCTCAGTCTTCCCCTAGAGTATTTGCTATCTTTTAAATTATTTTATTTGTAAGTAGTTACTCATATGTCAACTGCTGAGAAAAGTGGTGCAGAAAAATGTATCATTGCTCATTTTAAAGCAGTCAGCACTATAAACAGAGCGAATGTTCATACAAAAGCAGTGGTGGATACATTTTGCTAGCATAAGCCATTCAGATAATTCTTCAGCTTAGGAGGAATCTTCTCAGTTATGCGTGGACCATTGATTGCATAGCATCTCCCAGACATTCAGATTTGAGAAAGTATATGCTGAAAAAAATAACAGGTTAGAAACACTTCGGGATCTAGTGGGAATATTTAAACAGTATGTTCAATAAGTGTGTGTATTTACGTCCCAAGCACTGGGATAGAGCTCCCGTTTCAACCTCAGACTGTGGCTGTGTGTAGTTTGTTTCTGCTCAGTTTCAAATCACAGTCTATTGAAAATTTCCAAAGATTAACCCCAAAGCAGCCAAACTACTTTTGATTTTAAGAAAAAGCATTTCCATTTCAAATTAAACAATTTTTTTTTTCCTGTATTTGCCCTTGTGAAGATGGAATATACATAGAGGAGGTTGACACTAACTTGAGGTAGAGGGGAGCAGGGGAGGACACAGACACTGTAAAGGAGCAGAGGTGGAATTCAGGATGAAGGTGAATTTTCTCAGTGCTTTTCTGGTTTAGATTTCAGAAGCAATAGTGGCAGAAGATGATGAGGAGGGACGACTAGATCGCCAGATAGGAGAAATTGATGAGCAGATGTAAGTAGATCAATTTTTCCTCAAATTCTCTGTTCTCCAGCAGTAATGGATTGCTCTTTGACTAGAGTGATAAAAACACTTTTAATCTGCAATACTGCCTTTCATTAATCACCTGAGTATTTGAAGGACAGACTCCCTCAAATTGCAGAATGATACCTAATAAAGACATGAATTTTGGTACAAAGTTATGTAACTTTCTCCGAAGAGAGAATGCACTGGAATCGCTGAAAGTACACAAGGCAAATTCTTGGAACAAACTGTCCCTCTTCCTCTGTCAAATGTCTTAATTAGTATTTCCCTGGAAATTTTGACTGATGTATAATTTATGTGAATATTTTCAAGAAACATCTCCTGTACTGAAAGTGTCCTGTGGCAAACCCTCTTTCATTCTAGTGGAACTTAACCTAAAGGTTTTGTGGGATGATGCACTTCACTACATGAAGTGGTTTGTTTTGTTTTGTTTTGCTGAAACGGTGGGTGTGGTAGTTGGATAGGCATTGGTTTAAAGTCAAGTAACGTGAAATACAGCTCAGTGGAACAGTTTGTTACCATTATCATGTAGCTCAGCACACTGATATTAACAGTGATAATGGCAATGGTAGCGACTGAAAAGAAAGAGATGCAACAAAAAGACACTAGGAATTGAAGCAACACTTAAGCCATCTGGGCAGGTTTACCTGCTGCACATAGTCAGTGCATGGTAACAACAGCATTGGGTTCAAACTGAACTTTGGTATTACAGGAATGTCTTTTAACAATGTTCAAGGCATTCTGGAGAGGGCTTGAGCCAAACCTGCCTCCTCTCTTCGAGGATTCATACTTACTAGCTAAGGCTGCTATAGTACATAGAACCAAATTCAGAAATTCTTAGAGTATTTCAAATTTGTTACTGTAATTATTTTTCCCCAAAATAAAAGTTCCAAATAGATTTTTAAAGACATTTTGTAACTTTTGTCTTCTGAGTGTATTTAAATGCAGGCTATTTCAAATTAAGTTGAAAATTAAATAAATTCTTTGGCCTTCAAATCTTCAGCTATGCCTGCCTGTAAGAATCATACTGGTGATAGGCAAGGGGAAACAGGATCCAGAGAGCAATCTCTCCATATTGACTCTTCTGAGCAAATAAGAATGAGTGAAGATGAATTTAAATCAGGCTGGTACTACTTGGCATTTCCAACAAAATACCCTGTTTAAAATGGCTAGAACAGTTATAAAACACAATTCAAGGAAAGAACTTTTTAACTAAATGGAAACCTGAGACTTTTGCATTGTGTTTACTTAAAATGTTCTGTTATAGCACAGAGGAAGCAGATAAAGAATCTGAACACTTTGTGCTGCTTTTTTATTTTCAGAGATGCCACTGCTAAGTTATCAAAATTGGTAATTGATGTAACACCTTTCTCTCATGAAAACCATAAATGGAGCAAAGAATGGTGTTTCTTCTTGTGTGGAAGTGGATATTGGTTCTGTGCTTTTTAAAAGATGGTTTGTGACTGTATTGCAGTTGTTAAATATCTGGATTTCTCATTGCTGGAGAATTGACCACACCCCTCCTCTCCTCGGTCTGTTTCCACTCCATGAACACTGGGAAGGTGCACTAGCATCTTCAAAGCTTTTTTCTTTTTAATTGATGGGAAGCTGTAAAGCTTCTTTATCCAAAGTTGTAGAAGCAAAATCCAGCACTGGAGCTGATCAAATTAATGTGGAAAGGCCCCAAGTGTTAACAGGTGTTTCACTTCCCAACAGCGAATGCTACCGCCGTGTTGAGCTTCTGCGGAACCGCCAGGACGAGATGAAGGAGAAGTTAAAGGAAGCCATGAGATTAAGAGCAGCACAAGAGAAAGAGGAGGAGGATGCTGGTAGTGAAGATGAAGAAGAACTGCAGGATTTGCTGTCACAAGACTGGCGGGTGAAAGGGGCTTTGTTGTAGCATTTCTGCAACATGGTTGATTCTCTTTTTATCTGTGGTGTTACTTCCATTGTTAGAACGAGATTCTTTTGTTAAGTATTTATTTAAAGAGGATCGTGAGGTAAAGAGCCAAGCCTATTAAAAAAAAAATGTGTAGATCCACAGTGGTGTATTACTTGTTGTAAAAACTGTATATTGCAAATATTTTACAATACTGAATGCACCTTTCCTATTAAAATGATTGGTTTCCTACCAGAAGTATTTTAATGGGATTAATAAATCTGTAAATAAGCTCTAAGCTTTTGGAAGCATTAGCTCAGTTTGGTAATTTTGAGACTTATTATCTGTAGAAGTAAAGGACTTTCATAGTCTACAAAGTTTTCCCAGACTGGAGGTTTAGGGAAAGGAAAATATTATGCATTTATGTTTTCTTAAAATTTGTAAGCGCCCTTCTGTCCATTGCCCCAGCTCCCAATAAAATATGTACATTTTTTTTCAGGGTCTGTTATCGTTTCTCTGTGTATATAAGGACTAAGCTCAGAAATGCTGAGCTACAGCTCTCCACAGTGTATATCCTGTGATGTGCCATAGCACTGCTGAAAATTTTTCTTTATAGTCTCCTGTTTTGCTTAGTGCAGCCATCATGTAGCATTCCTCACATTTCTTGAACCAGAGGGATGAGAACACAGTGGTTACACATCTGCATCACTAAATGAAAGGGTGACAAAATGCCTGAGAGGAAGGTACTGCACTGGAAACTGAGGTAAAATAAGAGCTGCAAATACTGGAAATTTTCTTAAAATACTATCTTAGGCACAGAAAGCATCTAAAATTGATTCTGTTCTGATAAACACAGATTAAGTAAAACCAAAAACCAACAAACTTGACAAGACTGGGACATGGAAAGCAGAACTACCTATGGTAAGTGTCTATTTTTTTTTTTTTTTTTTTTTTTNACTTTTTAATTTTTTTTTTTTTTTTTTTTTTTTTTTTACTTTTGCAAATCTTCAATTATTTCAAATTTGCTGAGGACTTTTTAAAAATAGGAGAGATGTGTGGCTTGATTGGTATCAAAAAGTAAAGTTGTTAAGAATAGGTTAACCTTTATTTAAGATTCTAGATTTAAAACTAGTGAGATTTTAAAGGGAGGAAACAAGCTTTGCTCTTATGAAAGCATTCCAGTTACTTGCATCAGAGATGGTTATTAACCAAGCAATAAGGATTAAAACTAAGATGTTTGATTTGCCTGTTTGGGGGGAAAGATTTGATACAGCAAAAGCCCTTTCCTTAGAGTGAGATGCTTTTTTTATCACTTCCAATTTCCACGATTCTTGGGTTCAGCTCTTCCTATTTATAAAGCTGTCAAAATTCAAGCAATGGTCCTTAGCGGTTTATGGCATCCACACATTTCTGCTCACACGTGCTGGCTTACAGCCATTGGGTTTGGGCTGATTTAGTAACAGTAAGTAGCTGCTGCTGCTAAAATGTTTGATGTGACACTGCAGTCTTACATGAATTAGGACTGTCATTGAGATAGCAAATTCAGAAAGTATTGAAATAAAGAATAAGCATTTGGAGAATATTGAAATAAATAATGAATGTTTGGACAAGTTGGAGAAAACTTAGTTGGACCAAAACTGAAATAAAATTTCTTTGTATAGCATGAAACATTGGAATATCAATGTCTAAGGTACCTGTCATGCTGCAGTGAGAGATCTCTAGATCCAGTTATCCCTGTAAAGAGAACTTCCAGCTGAGAGGGTGGTGCAGCATTAACAGGACAGTCATTTTCAAAACAAACTGAAAGACACTCCCCCAGTTTCTCCCTGAGAAGAGCTAAGCTAAGTTTCTAATTGTTCTGTTTATCTTTGCTTTTCACTGACCCTGCTCACCAAAGCACACTGAACTTCAGAACCCCTCTGCACTTGGCTTGATATCAGAGAAACAGATGTGATTAATGTCAGGTTACACTGAGCATCACGGACGTACATGTTTTGACAGTATAAAAATGCCAGTTTCTGAGTTTATAAATTACACTTCCATTTTGTATGTTTTTCTGTAATTCTATCTTGTACATAAATCCGCGAATCATGGTTTCAGCTGTGGATGAGTAGGAAATGAACTGAGCATTGAAACAGTTCAGCTGTTTTACTCCAGTTGCCCTCATCTTTAGAGGTATCTTGTGGCAAGAAGGTAAAGGCAGTGAGTTTAGTTACAGTGCAGGGAGCTTGAACATTCAAATCCAAACCAGTGCAGCCCGTTGTTGTTAGGAATAGATGGCAGGAATAAACACCACATCACTCATCATTCTGTTCGTTATCCTTGCATTACTTGCTGGAAGGGTAAAGATGGACCAGCCAGTGCCTGTGCATTGCTGGGGAAGTGACAGCATCTGTCTCTCTTGGTTGTGTCTTGTTTAGGAGTTGGTGCTCTTTACCTTGGAGGAATCTCATGGATCTCCAAATAGTGTTCCGTCCACGTTTTTCACAGCTTACTGCGTGCAACTGTACCTTTCTTCAGCATTTGAAACAAAGCTTTTAGAGAGCTTTGTGAAGATGATGGGAGTGACTTTGTCCCTTGTGACCACTGACGTGCTCGTGCTGTTGTGTCAGGAGGGCAAGAAATCATCCTGCTTTTTAGCAATGAAAGTAGCATGGCTATAAGGGAGAAGAGGGAAATATCCTAACCTCACTCAGTAGTCAAGCTAATTTATCAAGGTAAGTAATCTCCTGTATCTTAGAAAAACATAGGGATAATTAGTTTGTAATCTTAAGTATGTCTTCAGTTTTAGAAAACGATTTTATGTACTTCTGATGAGCTATTCAGCTAGATTATTAACCAGAGGAAATGATTGTTTTTAAAAATACGTACTTCCTTAATTTTTCTCACTTCTTAACTTTCTGGAATTATATTTTTTAACAATAAAGATGAAAATAATCCTAATAACTAGCTCCATCAATAGTCACTATTAAAAATAACATTTTAATTGGAATTAGAAAGACTATTTTAATTCTCTGATCTCCAGGACCTGCAGAAAACTGAAGGATGGGAGTTAGGGAGGAAGACAGTTGTAATCCTTATTTACTGATATAATAATGGGAAGTGCTGTCCAAACTTCAGAACTGTGGAATTTCATGCCACCAAAAAGTAGTTGAGATTCCCCAGCTCAGTGGTTTTGGAGGTGGTAAGTGACTTGCAGGGGCACAGTGTGTGTTGCATGTTTGAAATGGAGTTCCAGGGAGCAGCTCTGCAGGGAGCAGCTCACCACAGCTACAGCTGCTGGTAGTTAGCTCTCCTCTGGCAAGGCAGGCAGTCACAAATGGTAATTGCTGTGCTAACTTCTCTCCTGCCCTTGAAGAAGTAAGCTGCTGCTGTCGTGCCTTAGATGTGGAACAAGGTCTGTATTCGGTACAGAGGAACCCAAAAGTGACCGTACAAAACCAACAAATCCAAGTAACAACAAACCAAACAATGTTCTCATTTGCTAACATGATTATTTTTCCTCTACTACAGTATTTAATTTTAAGATTTGCTTCAAATCGCAAATACTGATTAAAAAGAATGTTAACATTAGCTTTGGCCAGGCCCCCTGCCAATAAATTCAATTTGAGGAGAGACAAATTTTGCTTATTACATGCCACTGTAATTAGATTCTCTGCATTTTATCATCTTAAAAACACTGAGCTAGAAATGAGAAAAGCTGTATTACTAAAATATTTTCATCACTTACTTTTTCCTTATAATCCATAAAGGTTGCCCTGGAAAATCAGACATTCAGCCTGCATGAATCACGTTGTTTCATTAGAAACCATAGTGTGAGTATATAATGTTACAGAAATTCCCTTTCGTTAGGTACCATCAAATGAATTTGACTCTTTAATTCTTTAATTTCAGGTACTGTCTTAAGACACGTGCCAGTCTGTAGGGTGACAGGACACAGGCATTGATGCAGAAACTGATTTAATCAACATTACTGCATTCCTTCCTGGAACCAAGGAATTAAGTACACTTCAGCGCCAAGAAAGGCAGTGTGTACTTACATCCCTAGAGTGTTGCTCAGGCCAAGAGAGGGAAATTTCAAGTGTGAAGCAGTTTTTCAGTATCTGCGTTCAGCTGATCTTCTGTTCATCAGTTCAGTTAGGATTATCCTGGCCTGACAGCTGGGAAAACAAATGCAAGCAGTTCCTTTGTGTAGACATCTAAACCGGGTCTTTCTTCCAAAAATACAGCGGAGGCACTAATGCCTCGCAGCATTGGTGGCTGCGGCAGTTACAGAGGATGGAAGAGATCTCTCTTCACATCCCTCCTTTGGATGCTGTCCTTTGAACACACACTTGGTGCCACCCAAGTTGAGCAGCCTGACAATGAGAGTCTTCCCTGCAGAAGCTGGGCCACTGTGGAACCACTGGATCAGTGAGCGTTGTGACTTTGCCTTAGATAATGACACTCACTCCAGAGGAAGGTCCTGTCCCGAGAATACAAATAGTGCTGAAATACATTCAGCTGATACTAAGGCTTTGGAAGAAGCTGGATTTTCAGACTGTCTTGTGAAACCCAACAAACAGCACCTTGCCTGTGCAGCCTTCTGAGGCTGGGGCACTTACCAGGTGCCTCTGTTCGTGGCACCAGTGAGACTGTGCTGCTTCCTGGGAGCTTGACTGGCACAAATGGGAACCTTGGGGCCCACAGATGCCCTCTGGCTGTGCCTGAGAACAGAAAGCACTCTGGTATTAGCAGAGGACTTTGTTTATTTTCCTTCTGGTTGACTGTTCCAGCCAGCATTCATGCTGTCAATGTTTTTTCACTTGAGAAACACAACAGAGCTGCTTGAATTCATTTGAGATGTTTCCAGAAGCCTAATTCCAATTTGATGATGCAAAAGCTATGGAACTTTGTGCTGTCTTTCATCTGGAAACTCACAGCTGTGTGGGCAGTGACCTTTTCCCAGCGAGTACATGCTTCCTCTTATCTACCTTTGGGCATGAGTGGTTTACTTTTCTGTCTCAGTTAGTATTATTCTTTACCTTTTCCCCCCTTTTTTCTCTACCACCTCTTGTTTTGTTTGTCTGTTTTGTATATTAAAGCTATTCAGGGGCTTTTTCTTGCCATTCAGAAATATTTTCCAACTAAAATAATGGAATTACAAGAAGCTTAGATTTTATCAAATTTCTGCCTGTATTTTTGCAAAAACCATCTCAGAAGACTTCCTTCTTTGTCCATGTGTCTTTATTTTACCTCTCCTCATTCCTCACACAAATGTGCCCCTGCACTAGTTTGTTTAAATCTTTCAATTCTGCAAGGCACACGTGAATTGTTAATGTGAAAGATACTACACACCCGAGAGCTGCTGCTGCCCTTTCCCTGGCAGCTTTACTGGGAGAGCAGAGCTTTGACCTACCTAGTGTTGAGCTGCAGTAATATTCTCTTTTCTTTCTTTTTTTTTCATTTACACTAGCCAGGCTAGCCACAGAAATAGCTTTTGCTGTTGAAGAAATGAAGACTTACAGAGGTCTCTGCCGTGAAAGCAGCTTCAGCTCTCCTTTCAAGAATGAGACATTAAATACATTTTAAGTAATAAAAATATATTTTAAGTAATGATATCAGAGAATTCTATCAAGATTAGTACTACAGCCTATAGTTTTTCTAAGGGTTAGAATAGCTAGTTGCCAACACTGGGTAAGGCCTCCTGGGTGCTGGGGTGCAGTGAGCTGTTCTGTAATGTCCCTTGGCACCTGTCATCATCAGGGGTTGTTCTGTGGCTGCATCAGTATTGAAAAAACTGTTGATTTCTACAGGACTCCAAGCCTGTATGCACATCTTGGTCATGCCCTGATTCCAGGCTCAGACTCGAGAGCCGTCTGTACCCTGGAGACCACGGAGAATAATCGTGGTCTGCCCCAAAGCTCAGCGGGGGCAGGGAGGGGAAGCAGGACCCCAAGCTAAATACATGAAGGCAGGTAGAGACCTTTAACAGAGGAGGGAGATGGAGGCTGTACCCTCAGTCTTGGGCCATTAAGGATGCGACTCTTGCACTGCCAAAAAGCTGCTTTCTCATGGGGACAGAGCAGTACAGGTGACAGTGCTGCCAGTGCCCCAAGAGGAGAGGTGGCCAGAGCACAGCCAGCGGTGCTGTAATGCAGCAACAGCTCGGGGCCAGCCCCTTTCTTTTGCTTGTGTGTGAAGAGAGAACTCGAGGCTGTGACTGCAGTGCTTCAGCACTTCCAAAGGAGGCTCTGAACAGCTGGAGCAGAGTGTCAGGGCAGGGGGAGGCAGCTCCTGGGCCTGCTCAGCTCTCCATTCCCCCTCTTTACTGCACACTGCTGGGCTGGCTCCCGGCAGGGTGCGAGGTGCTGACTGGAAGTCTCGCCACTGGACAGTGCTGCTGGGAATGGGGAAGTACGAAGGGCCTTAGCAATACTGTACTCAGTATCCAAGCTCATTCTTTTGTTCCTGTTTTCCTTTCCCCAGTCTCTGATCTATAAATCAGTCTGGGAAAAGACCAGAGATACAAATCAGTGGCTGCTTGTAACATGAAGCCAAATTTGTCTTTTCTATGCAGTGTGAGAAGTTCTCAGAGAGCAGCTTTGTTAAAAACCAAATCAAGTTTTACAGAAATACTGCTTACTCTACTAATTGCACATTCTGGCTCCATCTGGCCCTGAGGAGACTCATCATCCCTGACAATGGGCTAACATCCTTACTAAAGCTGCCAGTCTTGCACAGGTGTTACACTGTTTCCCAATGAGCACTGGGACCTTAAGCGTGATGATATGAAACCTTTAATCATTAATTGAAAACAAGCAATTTGTCTGTGATCTTAGTTTGACAATCCATAAAATAGTGCTTCTTCAATGACAAGTTAGCAACTCGATTACAAAGAACAAAGTTTAAACAACACAACAGTTGTATGCACAAAGCTACCACGTCTTTTTTTGTTTTTTAATCAGGAAAAAAATTTATTTATAAAAACGTCTCATTTAACTTACTGTCGAGTCTCTAGCTGAATACAGTGGTTTAGAACACTAACGGCCCATGCTTTTATACAGATTAGCCAAAGCATGAACATCAATGAAAATTAACCCCCGAAAGTAACTTGTCTTTGCTTTATGTTATGAGCCACAACAGTGTTAAAACTGGAACAGTAATGAAAGCAACACAAGAGTTAGGAAGCACAGTTGCTTAAAGAGTAAAGCAAGTATTTTCTTTTGATGTCTCAGAATAATAAGAAAGTTAGAAATGGCAGAAACTCCTCTGTAGATTAGTCCATAGAAAGCATTGTCTCATGGGGCTTTGGAAAAGTCCTGTCTGGTGGCTAATGCACTAGGGCATGATGAGATACATTACAGAGCCCCCAGGCCAGTAACTTCTGAAGACAGCCTAAAATGTAGGAACAAAAATGAGGAAAAGAAAAAAAAAGGCAAAAAAAAAAAAAAAGAAAAAAAAAATCTTCTCACTATTAAAAAAATACCACTTGAGTACAACCAGCATAGAACAGCATTTCAGTGCAGGCAAGTTTTCTCACATAGAGTTTGGTGGTTTTTCTTTTTTTTCTCCTTAAATGTCAATTATTGAAACAGTTACAATAGTCCAGAACAATTTTACAGCAGTTTTCTAGAGCTTTTAAATAGCTGTGGTACCTTGACATTATTCCCAGTTGTTCCTTCATTATATACAACCAA